>LPNX010506735.1:40062-57093 GCA_001517045.1 Pseudotsuga menziesii | reverse complement strand
AAGAGCACCAAACCGGCGGCCCACCGTTGACGAGCCAGCAGGTATGTTTATGTAGATCGCTTTCTTTGTACGTTTGTGTACATATCTTGATCAAGTAACAGTCAATATGTATCCTAATTTTTACATGTAACATGTTTTATGCAGGTTGCCCATGATGAGTATATTGTCTCGCAGCCTATTCCCTCTCATGCATAGGTAGATTCGTAGACACAGGTATTATTTGAAATATGCTTTTAATTATATATATGATTTTAATTATGTTTCACTTTGTTTTGAAAAATAATTTTGTAACCTACATATCGCTTTGACATATGTTACTTTATGTAGGAACCTGTTGTGACAGTGGTGCTTGAAGAGCACCAAACTGAGGTTGTTGTCAACCCACCTCTTCCCCCCAAACAGGTATGTATGTTTCGCTTTCTTTGGTAGTTCATCATTTTCCTTCCAGGTAGTATATATGTCTCTGATTCACTATTTTATATGAAATTGACATATATATATATATATGCTACTTTATATGCAAGCCCCTAGTGAGGCACCGGTGCATGAAGAGCACCAAACCGGCGGCCCACCGTTGACGAGCCAGCAGGTATGTTTATGTAGATCGCTTTCTTTGTACGTTTGTGTACATATCTTGATCAAGTAACATTCAATATGTATCCTAATTTTGACATGTAACATGTTTTATATGCAGGTTGCCCATGATGAGTATATTGTCTCGCAGCCTATTCCCTCTCATGCAGAGGTATATTCGCATACACAGGTATTATTTGAAATATGATTTTAATTATATATGCTTTTAATTATGTTTCACTTTGTTTGGAAAAATCATTTTGTAACTTACATATCGCTTTGACATATATGTTACTTTATGTAGGAACCTGTTGCGACAGTGGTGCTTGAAGAGCACCAAACCGAGATTGTTGTCAACCCACCTCTTCCCCCCAAATAGGTATGTATGTTTCGCTTTCTTTGGTAGTTCATAATTTTCCTTCCATGTAGTATATATGTCTCCGATTCACTATTTTATATGAAATTGACATATATATGCTACTTTATATGCAGGCTCCTAGTGAGGCACCGGTGCGTGAAGAGCACCAAACCGGTGGCCCACCATTGACGAGCCAGCAGGTATGTTTATGTAGATCGTTTTCTTTGTACGTTTGTGTACATACATATCTTTCTTTGATTTGGTGCTTAAAGAAACCTAAATTGGTGACCCTCTCCCCCCTAAGGTACATGTATATTTGTTGACATTGGCATATATATATATATATATGCATCCTGATAGTGAGAAAGTGGTGCAAGAAGAGCACCCAATCAGGGTCGCTGTCAATGAGGCACCAGGACCCCCGATTACTTACTCACGTACAGTAAGTAGAAATGTTATTTTGGTTTCAAGGAATTTGAACAAATGTATATAGAATTTTTAAAGGTTGGTAAATTAACTTACAAATGTTGGTTTTTTTTCAGTCTCCACTGATGAGACCTATCCCTCTTGCTCAGCGATGGGGATCACCAGTGAGCAGTCATAAAAGAAAGCTCAACTTCTTCGAAGACTCTGGCAGTGGCAGTAAAATAGGGGATAACTAGAAAAAATGTATAGGGGGCATGTACATAGATTTATCTTTTTGTTCATATGTGTACACACAGATGTACTTTTTGATCCACTATTTTGTATTATGGCCATGTGGCATGGCAATTTTTGTACAACATTATTGCTATATACATATATATAATATAAAGCAAGGTTCAAATTTATACATGTATATATGGTTGACTTGATCTTGGAACATGATATCATGGTTGACTTGGTCTTGGAACATGATATCATGGTTGACTTGGTCTTGGAACATGATATGTGTGGATGACCAATGTGATATATAATGATATGTGTGGTTCGTGCATGTGTATGAATTTCCAATTTACTTAAAGGAAGAATTTAAACGACTCATCAACTTTTTAACATCGTACAATTCTAACATGTACAATAACATATATACCCTAATTTACACACAGTAACACACACTAACATGTACTAGATACAATTATAACATGTACGTGCACAATACCATACTCTACATTACCCTACGACAAGTTAACATCATACCATAAAGCACATATCATGACTTACCCTACATTACCCTACCTTGTTCCGTCTCATAAAGCACATGTCTCATGACTTGCATGATTACGCACCAAACCCTAGTTGGACATCTCATACCTTGTCTCAAGACCCTAATTCCAGAGCATGCAACTTGGTGACTCATCAACTCATCAACTTTTTAACATCATACAATTCTAACACATGTACAATAACATATATACCCTAATTTACACACAATAACACACACTAACATACTAGATACAATTCTAACATGTACACACAATAACATACTCTACATTACCCTACGACAAGTTAACATCATACCATAAAGCACATCTCATGACTTACCCTACATTACCCTACCTTGTTCCGTCTCATAAAGCACATGTCTCATGACTTGCATGATTACTCACCAAAACCTAGTTGGACATCTCATACCTTGTCTCAAGACCGTAATTCCATAGCATGCAACTTGGTGACTCATCAACTCATTAACTTTTTAACATCATACAATTCTAACACATGTACAATAACATATATATTACACACAATAACACACACTAACATACTAGATACAATTCTAACATGTACTGTACACAATAACATACTCTACATTACCCTAAGACAAGTCAACATCATACCATAAAGCACATCTCATGACTTACCCTACATTACCCTACCTTGTTCCATCTCATAAAGCACATGTCTCATGACTTGCATGATCACGCACCAAACCCTAGTTGGACATCTCATACCTTGTCTCAAGACCCTAATTCCAGAGCATGCAACTTGGTGACTCATCAACTCATTAACTTTTTAACATCATACAATTCTAACACATGTACAATAACATACTAGATACAATTCTAACATATACTGTACACAATAACATACTCTACATTACCCTACGACAAGTCAACATCATACCATAAAGCACATCTCATGACTTACCCTACATTACCCTACCGTGTTCCGTCTCATAAAGCACATGTCTCATGACTTGCATGATTACACACCAAACCCTGGTATGAGATCTGATATGTGATCATAGTCTCTAGAAATATGTGTCTGATCATCTTCCAAATGGTCTATTTCATTGCCCCCATTGAAATTGGTACCAAGTGTCACTCGTTCCCATGTATCAACGGTATCAGTATGCTCACAATCATCCCATTCATCGATGCTACAAGAACTGCAAAAGTAAGCCTTCAATCTTGTCCAAATTTGTAGGGCCGAGTTGTCTGAGCTTCTAATTGAATGAAACTGTCGATTTCCATGAACTGTGTTCACCCGAGGTGTTCGTGATCGGTCCACATTTGTAACCTCCCAGAATATTCTTCGCACTAAGTGTTTCCTTGTTGCTTGTTCTCCCATGACAGATGCACACCATTGGACTATAGATGCTGTGTCTCGAAGGCGAGCACCTGCAAACTTCATCTCTTCCCTTCGAAGGGCAGTTTTAATGCATGCACCAGCACCATCGTGCTCTCCTTTTCCATGACCAGTTTCAAAGTAGTTCCATACATGTGGAACCTTGTATTTTAGGTGCAAAAACACAACCATTCAAATACACGTGCATTCTTGAACTGTCCAGCACAACCATCTGACCAAATGATATGACGATAAAATGGTATATCCATAGCTATCACGTGGTCATAGAATAATTTAAAGCAATGTTGCACGTAATGGATGTCATGGGTCCAGTCGTCACTTATGTAGAAGTGACTTTCTTTCAGTATCACACATTTCTCTTCACTGCTATCTTGCCCATGTCGATACGTGATATGCACCATTATGCTCACCTGCTCTGAGTGATAGTATTGACTTTGAATTTCATTTTGTGGTTGTAGGGTGTAATTTTCAGCAAAGTCAACCACTGATAGTATTGTTCCCAGGGGGAAGGTGTCCCGACATATTCTGAATTGCTCATCTTGCCACCGTGCAATATCGACATGTTGAATGTACTGTTGGATCTTTCCACGAAACTCTGGAATAAAATCACATACTCGAACCTGGTACATCAATATTAATATGTCAATAAACCACATAAAAAAATGTGCGTGTACACGTGAATATTAATTTGTCAATATTCAAGAATTTACCTGTGAAGTCACCAATTTAATCTTCCTTCTTTCTTTCCCATCATTTAGCTGATATGTCTCATACTGATAGTTCTGCTTCTCAACAATTGCATTCCCGAATGCTTGATCTTCACGTTCATGGATGCAATCAGACCATAAGGATAGCCCACCGCAATTGTTGCAAGAACCGTCTACACATTGTTTTAAGTAATGTGTCTTCCCATCTTGCCTCGGACACACGAGGCTATGGATGAAATCTCTGGATGAAATTGGTGGTACTGTACTTAAGCATTCCTGCACATGGTTAGGATGGAAAAAACGACGTATATGTGCAAATGTATGGTATTATAGGTCAAAATATATGTGGTATCTACAACAACAAGTGTTCTATATGGTATTGATTCTAACATACCAAGTCTTGCATTTTTCAAAAGATCTTTGCCCGAGCCTTAGCTCTACATGGGCAACTTTAAACATCTCGAACAGTTGAGTTTGTGTCATGTAAAGATAATGCTTAACATGAGGTTCAGTGTGATGAGAACCCCTACAATGTTTTAACACATCCTTCGTGTTAGAAGAATGCCTAGTGTTATCATGCCAAAACGTTTGCACTAGGCCCTTCACTGCTTCAACTAACTTCATGTCTTTGCGGGGCAGTCTACCGCTAAATGCCCATAATGTTTCCATTTGTCCCTCTACATCAAGGTTGTCTCTTCTTATTGAATATTTTTTAAGAGTCTTTGTATGTAAAGGAACAATTTCTGATGTGCATTTAAGTAAACGACGTTGCCTTGTGGATCTACATACAATTGATTCAGCCAATACACGATGAGCCACATTACAGTCTTTTGAATGATTTTTTTTACCAATCGATGTGAATGCAGTAGCAAGAGATTTAACAATGTGATTACTTGATTCCATATTCTTCATTGTTGTTATGCCTAAATTTCTTCTAACAATTGCCATATTTCTAGATTTAAGCAAAGCTAAAAACAATTGGCATTTACCGGCTTCGGATTTGTTATCAAAATATTGTTTCATTATTTGAGAAGAATGACAAAGGATAGTGCATTTAGCCACCTTACCTTCCATGGAATTCAATCCGCTCTCGTCCACTTGTATTCGTTTAGGAGTTCTCTTTCGTTTTGATGCAAAATTTCTTGCCGTTTGAAATGCTGGAGTGACGTTTACATCCACTACCGGCTCACAACTTCGGTTAGGAGATTGAACCACCGAACATGGTTGTTGCTGAGTCACATTTGCATCGGGGGTAACATAATTATTGAACTATTCAGAAGATTGACCGTCTACTAATGGATGAATAATATCAACTTCCGTATAACCAGCTTCTTTTAATGTTGCATTATCTTCCTTAGCTTCTAGGTCAGGTATCTCTTGAGGGGGAATGGGAACTATTTGCTCATCTAATGAATGCCGATGATTTCTTGAATCTTCCCTTTTTTTTGCTTTTTATTTTCTGCTTCTTCCGGTGTAAGCACCTTCCTTGCTGACTTTCTTCCTCTATTACGTACATTCCCCATTGAAATCCACCCAATCTTGTACAAAACTATGCAGAAAATGTAAGTAATGATAAAAATTTGCATGTCCAACAATTCTTTGTGCGCGGGTTCAAACGAATTATGTCTTTTGATACGTTAAAGGTGGCCAACACAACGCCACCCTACATTTTCTATAAAACATAAATCGCATTTCCAATATAACGCACCTGCGATATATCGCATATGCGATATTGAATTTTAGATTTTTTGATGGAGGGAAAAGGTTTCCCATATCGCATATGTGATATATCGTATATGCGATTTATTGCATATACGATATATCGCATATGCGATTTAGTTCTCAATGAAAATGTGTTAAATTTACATTGTGATCTTTTTTTTTGTTACCTTTTCCACCTCGGGATTCTTACCTTTTCCTCTAATTGTTGTATGCTTGTCTTCTTTTTCTTTTAGCATGAGATAGATAGATTTGGTGATTTGGGTTGCATAAGAAAAAATATGTACATCCATTTTTCCATCTCCCCATCCTTATCCTTTTATATATATATTTTTTAAAATATGATCCATACATTCATGGAAATATACACTTTTATAGTTTTGTATGCATATTATGCATAAACATACATGCACATATACATAATCAAATAGTTATTTTATACAACAATAACTCTAATTATTTGAACAATAAATCTAATTATTTGAAGATAAAATAACTTTAATTATTTGAAAATAAAATAACTGGAATCAAAATAAATCTCAAACAAGTCCCTACACATAATTAAAAGTGAACTTTAAGACAAACATCCATGGAATCTATTGGTTTATTGGCTTAAAATAACCTTAATGTTTTTGTTTAGTTAAAATAGTAACTGGACATGAAGAACTTTCTTATACTAAGTGGTTGCAAGTCTTATTCTTTGCTTTTGTTTCATTAAAATATTAATTGGATATGAAGAACTTTCTTGAATACTTATTCTTTGTTCAAATCAATAGATTTCATTATCTCAGAAACTAAACATTCAGTTGTTAGCAAGATGATGATGATGAGGATGAGGGTGATGGTGATGATGAGGAGGATGATGACTATGATGATGATGATGAGGATGAGAGTGATGGTGATGATGATGAGGATGAGGGTGATGGTGACGATGATGATGATGATGAGGATGAGGGTGACGATGAAGATGATGGTGAACAATGATGGTGATGATGAGGAGGATGATGACTATCATGATCTGATGATGAGGATGAGGGTGATGGTGATGATGAGGATGAGGGATGATGATGATGATGATGATGATGAGGATGGTGATGATTATGATGATGAGGACGAGGATGGTGATGATGATGAGGATGATGACAATGATGAATATGATGGTGAACAATGACGGTGACGATGAGGAGGACGATGGCAATGATGATGATGATGAGGATGAGGGTGATGAGGAGGAGGAGGAGGAGGAGGAGGAGGAGGAGGATGATGATGATGAGGGTGATGATGATGAGGATGAGGATTATGATGATGATCATGATGAGGATGAGGATGTTGATGATGTTGAGGATGAGGGTGTCAATGAAGACGATGAGGATGAGGATGATGATGAGGAGGAGGAGGAGGAGGAGGATGAGGGTGATGATGATCATGAGGATGAGGGTGATGAGGATGAGGATGAGGATTATGATGATGATGAGGAGGAGGATGATGATTATGATGATGATGATGATGAGAATGAGGATGCTGATGATGTTGAGGATGAGGCTGTCGATGAAGATGATGACCATGATGATGATGATGACCATGATGATGATGATGATGATGATGATGATGATGATGATGACCATGATGATGAGGATGAGGATGAGGGTGATGAACGATGATGATTATGAGGGTGATGAGGATGAGGTTGATGAGGGTGATGAATGTGATGATGATGACCATGATGACGATGACCATGATGATGATGATGACCATGATGACCATGATGACCATGATGATGATGACCATGATGACGATGACCATGATGATGATGATGACAATGATGATGATGTTGAGGATGAGGGTGTCAATGAATATGATGACCATGATGATGATGAGGATCGAGGTTGATGATGATGAGGATGAGGGTGATGATGAAGATGATGATGAGGATGATGGTGATGAACGTGATGATGATGATGATGATGAGGATGATGATTATGAGGGTGATGAGGATGATGATGACCATGAAGACGATGACCATGATGATGATGATGACCATGATGACCATGATGATGATGATGACAATGATGATGATGTTGAGGATGAGGGTGTCGATGAAGATGATGACCATGATGATGATGATGACAATGATGATGATGTTGAGGATGAGGGTGTCGATGAAGATGATGACCATGATGATGATGACAATGATGCATCTGATGATGATGATGATGATGACGAGGGTGATGAACGTGGTGATGATGAGGATGATGATTATGATGATGATGATGATGAGGATGCTGATGATGTTGAGGATGAGGCTGTCGATGAAGATGATCTGACCATGATGATGATGATGACCATGATGATGATGATGATGATGATGATGACCATGATGATGATGATGAGGATGAGGGTGATTAACGATGATGATGAGGATGAGGATGAGGGTGATGAACAATGATGATGAGGATCGAGGTTGATGATGATGAGGATGAGGGTGATTAACACTAGTGGAAAATGGGATATTAGTGACCAAATAAATGACCAAAATCCACATATCAATGACCACTTTTGGTTTGGCGATCTCTGGTGGCTAATTTACGGTCTTTTATTATGCTACCAAAATTGGTCATTTTTATTTTGGTCATTTATAGCTTGTGAGCTGGTCATTTATTTGGTCATATATTTGATCATTAATTTGGTCATATATTTGAATAAGTGACCAAATATATGACCACATTTATAACCAAATTAATGACCACATGACAAACTAAAATATGACCAAATTTGGTCGCGTAATAAAAGACCATAAATTAGCCACCAAAATTGTTTTTTGGTCATTGATATGCGAATTTTGGTCATTTTTTTTGTCATTTATATCTCATTGTTTGGTCACGTATCTTGCAATTTTTGGTCATTATATATGTGAATTTTGGTCATTAATCTCAATTATTGGTCACTAATTTAGTCATTTTTAGTCATTTTATGTGTGGTTATTATATTTTAGTAGTTTTAATAGTGTCCATTATTAATCAATATAAATTTTTAATATGATCTTATGGTTAAATTAAAAAAAGAATCATAAATTATTTATCATCATCTAATACACATGAATTATGCAATGTCACATTAATTAGTTAATTACAACACTTATAAATAATATAAAGTACAACCATATAAGTTTTAAACGGCACAAATTATATTATATGAAATGTCAAGTATTACAATAAATATGAGTTTTCTCAAAAACTATCTCCATGTAACTTTACATGAAAATCATCTAGTACATTGATGATTTTTCAAAATATTACAATAGCTAAACCATCCCACTTGTACTTGGTTGTTAAGCCATACTTAGATCCCGCGGAAGCTTCAAAACCATACTTAACAGCTTGAAACCCTCAGCAACAGGCTCTTCATACTCAATGGCAAATCCTCAGTAGTGGGATCTTCATACTCAATGGACCACTTATTTAAGCTCACCCCTGCAAAATCCAATAGAAAATTCTTACTTGTAAGTAAAAAAACAATGAACTGTAAAGTAGAAAAACAATGAAGAAAATTATTTATAATGTTCAACAGTTAACAACAGTAACCAAGATCATGTGCAAAATAGGAAAATATAATCTAACAAATTCAATTTAAGAATTGGTTAATTAAACTTGAAATGCTAAATCTACACTATTCAGGGCCTAAGAAAAATGAAGAATGTAATTTAAGTTTAGTATATATTAAAAAGCATAGAAAATAGAGAAATAACACCATCTGCAATTAGGCTGAATCTCAACGTAAATAAGTTTGTCTGCATTAAAAGGAAAAGAACTCCAATAGGCATGAAAATTAATTGACAATCATGGTAGGTTTTGTCGTGACCTTTTCAGCCACGACAATTCCATCCACTCCAGCATTCTTTGCAATTAATTTCAATGGGTAGCTTAAAGCCCGTTTAACACTTCCTGCACCAATCTATGAGCACCACAAAGGCCGACACAGTTTAAAGCCTATGTAATAACAAGTTGCAAAAGATTAAAAAAAATGTAATTTTGTATACACATAATACTTCTATGTTCAACAAATAATGTGTCATTTGACTATAAAACATGGCTCTGGAATCTTTTCCACCCCCATTGAACTTGATCATGAATGACAAAGACAAATATCACACCTTTTGCTCATTTTTTTCAACTGTATCTTTGATAGCATCAACCTTTGAAGGAAGCCTCAATAGACTACACTCGCCACCAACAATGATGCTTTCCTCAACATCTGCCTGTATACAGTCATGGTTGTAAATTAACTTAAACTTTCTCCATCATTTAAGCACATAACAACTATGAATCTATATTAGGTATTTATGCAAAAGTTTAACTCCTTTATTACAAGCAGTAGATTATTTTGAAGTGCCCTATCAAATATATACAATTCAATGTAGAATTAATTGTTTGTTCATGGAATATGAAGAGTATACAATATATGTATAGTTGAGAACTTGTGTGTGTGTTCTCTCTTCTCTTATGCCCTTGCACACACTACCAATTTATGATCCCCTGTAAACTGACCACCTTTATCAAGAAAGTTGTAGGATTTACCAGTAGCATAATCAGTTGTAGATTGTTGAAGGGCAACTTCAAGCAGCCTGAATGCTTCAGCCACATCACAACTTTCAACCTACACAAACCACCTATGTTAATAATGACTTGTATTTTTTCAGACTTTTGGCTGTCATCTATTGAATTATCTTGAGAATATTTTTTGAATGTAACAAATAAATTTTAATTTAATAATTTATGTTCTACTATAGCTTGAGACACCAACAAATGAATTATAGCAATAGATTGGTAAATAATAAATATACTGTACAAAGAGATCAAATGACCTTTTTTTTTTCCACCTCCATTTTTTTGGACTTGGTCTGGCCTAAAGCTAGCCATGCTTTTATCTCCGGATCATCAATACACTTTGTTGGATTCAATTCTTGCAATGGATGCCTTGTGATTTTCTCTGATCAATTTGGTATCAACACGACTGTAAATTTTATATGGGCAACCAGCTCACCTTCAAGGCACAAAGACATTATCAATTAATAATTGCATGCATTTACTAAGAAATATTCAAATATAGTGGTCAAATGAGCATACCAATGAATTTGACACAAACCACCAAGTCTAATTGCAATGTGAAAACCAAATCCATGTTTTCAGTTTTGAAAGGATATGTTTTGATTGTATCTCAAATAAAGATGCAATAATTGATCAAAATTTGACATCAATTATGAATTTCAAACAGTGATACAATCTTGACTTTTTATCTCCCTTGAGAAATAGTAAATTCAGATCTCACAAAGGGAGTTTTGGCATACAAAGTTTTATCAGCATATTTCAAGTAAATGTCAACTTCAGAAACTCACAAGCAACTCAAATAACTTTTCCTAATCATTAAAAGCATAGATATATATGGAAACCCAAAATTATAAACTATAAACTATAAACCCCAAGAGCTAACCTCTGATTACTTGACCACTGCCAATTTCAAATTCTATTGGATCACCCCTCTCAAAGCTTCAGTCGAAAAATATCCCATCTGTAAGATATCCCTGCAATAAATGGAGGAAACCATGACAGTCTAGCTGAAATTTTATACTAAAGAGCCTACTACTCCAACACATAGTTATGATTAACTGCTAAAACCCTCTGATCATTCTTAGTTGATTGGGATGATCCTTTTGTCCTAGGTACTGGTGCTATCTGGCTGTCATCAAGAATCAGGAGGACACCTTCCTTATCTATCAAATGATGCAAAACACAATATGAATTCTTAACACAATGACCCACTGCACCCTAGCTAATATTGCATAGAACCTTAAAATCAATGGAGAAGAAATTTAAAGAAAAATTATATTTAAGTTTTCCATACCTGTATAATAGATCTCACACATTTTACCTCCTCCGGTTGTCCACTCATTGTATCAAACACCTGCTGGGAGTTCAAATCTTCAATGTACCACTTGATTAAATATGCCTGTTTCAAACCATCCAAACTAGCCTCTGCAGAAACCAAATAATAAATAAATGAATCTATTTGTAACATCGGGTACTAAATGACCCATCAGTCAACACAATGGAAGGTTACAATGGCATTATGAGTTTCTCGATATGATTATCTTCAGCAAAATAGTGAGTGATTTATCAAATCGCTTTCAAAGTTATAAAAATTCCAGATGGTGTGCCAAGTTGCTAACAGATACAGTAACATGGATAGAACATGTAAATTGTCACAATACTATCTTTATTTGATTCTTCATGTTGTCTAAGCTGCATGACAAGTGCACGAGTAAATTTTTGGAAATGCTCATATGTAAATGTCATTTTTTTCTTTGGTTGATCACCATCTTTTCCTTCTGCTGTTGCTATCCCATCCCCTAAACAATAAAGTTGTAAATACAAAACCATGGGCATAACAATGCTGCAGCCCATCTAACATGTAAAAACCAATTTCTAACATAATGTATTCCATGCACTTACCTGAAGGTTGATGGTCTCTTCTTCTGTAGGTTGGTTCTCGTTGACCCCAGCACCTCTATCTATATTATTATTCTCAGCATCTTCAAAATCAGCCAGATCAATCTCATTTGAGTCAACACTGTATAGCAGGGACACATATTAGATCATAACTTAACAAAATATTGCATCAAACTGAAACAAAGGTAAAAGAGAGAACATTTGCAAAAAGGAAACCTGATGATGGATGTGATTATTATTCTTGCTGCCATATGAACATGGGCCGACCACACCTAGTAACATTCCAACAATCCCAGGAAATCATTACAAGATATGTTATAGTATTTGCTAATGTCAGAAAATGTGGAAGTCCTATGTACCTCAAAATCCAAATGCACACGAGCAATGGACTCAGACAATCTTATCAAAGCTTCCAATTCTCTCACTATAATTCTATATGCAACTCGACTACCAGGTGCAGCATCACCTCACCGTAAGGATACATATGCATCAACTAGAACCTTTCTGGCTTCAGTACCTAGCTATACTCAATTCAATCATAATTACCAATCAAGGCATTAAACAATCAATTGTGAAAAGCAATGTCAAGGGTTCCTGAAAAGAGGCAAAGAATCCTAAAAGTTCTTTTGGAAATTGGAAGACCAGTTCAAAATGGGACAAAGAAACCACCTTTGGCTTAAGGGTTTTTGCGTAAGCAATGTAACACTGAATTTGAGCAGTAGTAAAAGATGGAGATAATGCCTCCTCGTGCTTTTGGTGAACTCTAACAATATGATCTGCAATATGGTGATCTGTCTGATCATTTGGCTCATCTATCATGACATAAACCAGGTCAAACCTGGAGAGAATCACAGGAGGAAGTGCCACATTGTACTGCAAAACCAAACAACATGATGAGAAAGACCAAAAAAATATGTTGCAAATCTCAATCAAGTTTGAATGATGCTTTGGCTTTAAAATGACCTGTAGACATTACCTTTAGTGGCTTTGATTTATCATAACGCCCACCAGTAGGATTTGCAACTGTTAAGATAGAGGTACGAGCATTGAGAGTTGCTTGAATGCCAGCTTTTGTAATGCTTATTGTCTGTTACTCCATAGCCTCATGAATTGAAACCTTTAATAGAAAATGTGTAGATCTTGTTAGAGGTGTGGATCAATGGCATGCCAATCTAATCAAAATGTAATTGAAAAGGCCAAGTGCAATACAAATTCCATAGCATTAACTAGAATATACCTGATCTTTTACATCCATTTTATCAACTTCATCTATACAGCAAATACCGTTGTCATCCAGCATCAAAGCTCCGGCCTGGATAGCATCACATATACCATATTTTAATACCAAGTGGCTCATATTGTAAATAGAAACGGTTCCTACCAAAATTACAGGAGTAAAAAACAAAGATCCATGGGCCATATCCCATACTGAAACCCGCAATCTGGATGCTGCTTACGCCTAATTAGACTATACAAGAAATGACAAGGAGATAAATCACAGTTTATATTCAAGGCTAATGAACTTTCTAAGTTTTATGAAGGTTAATATCACATTTATAATTCTTGTAAATATTATCATTCCTTGGTAGCTTCGCAATAAAATGATAATCCTCATTCAATTCAAGACAACCGATATTAAAATCCGTTGTTGTTAATTCAAAGGCATTCCAAAATGCTTCTCAATTTTTTGTTTCATTTGATCTGATTTGAATAGAATGAACTTCTTGCTGGGAAAATTCTATAGCTTTACCAGCACAAGGACCATATAAATAAAATCCTTATAAGAATGGAAATCAAATTGACTACAGTAGAAAGGCATGAACCATGGATTCTAGCAGAAAATTAATAGGAACAAACATTTGCTAGCATGACCCGTTAGTAATATTTACATAAGTTCACTAATTTATTCCCAAGAGTGGTCTAACTAACAAATATCACATATACCTGACTTATATAACAAGTGGTTCACATAGTAAATAGATATGGCACCTTCCAAAATTACACTCTCAAGAAAATGAAGAGTAAGGTGATATCACCTTAAAAGTTTCATTTTCTAGGTTTTAGGAAGTTAAATATCACCTTAAAAAGTCTTGGAAAGTCTACATTCCTAGGTAGCTTCGAAATAATAATGCTAACACTCGTTCAATTTAAGGGAACCAATATTCAAATGCGTTGTTGTTAATTCAGAGGCATTCCAAAATGCTTCTCAAATTTTGGTTTCATTGGATCTGATTTTAATGGAATGAACTACTTGTTTAACGGGATCAAACATTTTCTAGCAGGACCTATTGGCAATATCTACACAGGTTGACTAATTTATTCCCAGGAGTGGTCTACCTGAAAATACAAGTTTCCTTAGCCAAAGGCAAGGTTCAGACATGGATGCCCAAGAAATTCATGTTATGCCTACAGGTTCTTGATGAAGGAAAGCTGACTACTCCAGAAGAATCTTGGAAACTTCCAAAGGGAGGCTAGATAAAGATCAACTTCAATGGGGTAACAAAAGAAACCCCATAAAGCATGCTGTGGAGGAGACTTCCCTCTAGATAAAAAAAAAGGACCAATTCAAAACAATCTAAATGAAAGGAATAAGGGACTATACAAATAAGCAAGACAAAGCCAATTCCTTGACTGCAGGGATGAAAGTTTGCAAATGCTTGGTTTCAACATATTTTGGTAGACAAACTCTTAAATAATCATAAACACAATGAAAAGAAAGACTTATCCCAAAAATAAGATCTTAAAACAATTGAAATCATTAAAACAAGTCAGCTGCTCATTCAAAAATAGTGAATTTCATCAGGTTAGAAGCACTGCCATCAGAGGAATAGATTGACTGCCTGCCATGCCTGGTGCTACTCCTTCTAGTGGATCTGCCTCCAAACCAATATACCCTGAGTCATCAATATCAGGATCAAACTATGTCGAGTGAGCCTCCTCTAACCACTATGAGCCTTGAAGTGGGATCAATATCATCCAACACAATGGGATCAATTTCAGGTCTTTTGTTCAATAACTAGAATGGTTATTTTCATTTCAGGACTTGTATTTTTTTAGGAGTCAGAACCATTGGGATGTTTAGTTAGCAGGTCAATATTTTGCAGGTGACATGTAACCAAAACAATTTTTGATATCAAAGTGAGTCCGATTTCCAATAGAAGAATATCTATGAGTTTTACCAAACAATTTCTTCAATTTCTATACAATTAGCGCCCAATTTAGCATGTAGTGCCATCAAGTGGATTCTTGTTGCTAAATTTTAGTGAAACAAACCAAAAGTTATGAGTTTCCTCGGTATTCCAAACAGTCACCATTTTGTTAAATTAATGGTCTTATGCTATTTATTACAGGCTTTTATGTGTATGAGCATGCCCTATGATAATTTTCCCAGAATAATAGAATTTGGGCAGACTTTGCCTTATGCTAGCAACTACAGGCTTTTATGTTTATGGGCACACCCTATGATATTTTACTTGGAATAACATAATTTGGATTGAATTTCCTGTTATGCTAGTGATTGAGATTTATAAGACTTATCAATCATGGATAAAGGACCTTTTCCATCATTAAGTCCCTAGTTCTTCACATATGCTGCGTTGTTGCTCTGGGCTTCATGGTGTATTAGGGAGCACTATGTGAGAATCCAACAATGGCCCAGAATGTCTGTTTCATCGCTCTTTCCAAATCCCTCAATGATGATGACATTGATACAACTTCCATGCTGACAGCTAATACAGATGAAGAAATTCCGAAGGAGGTTTTGGCCACTCATGTCAGTTCACAGGATATGGAATCTATCATCAGGATTTGTAAGGAAGGTAGAATGCAAGATGCATTGATGTTTTATGATGAAATGATTAAAAAGGGGCTAGTACCAAAATTTAAGACTTTTAGTGTTCTCATTAGGTCACTTGACACAAATGATAAGCTGCAAGAAGCAAACAGGGTAATGAAAGAAATGCTAGTATTGCTCAGCCATATCACTTGAAAGAGGAACACTGTAAATTATGGATAATTTATTAATTTCTGAGGTATGGTAAAAATTTGACTACTTGAAAGACTCAAGAGAAATGGGAGAGGATTTAGAATCTGTTCCATTGGCCCTCAATTCGCTTAGTTGATCTACTTCTGGAGAAACTGTCTTGACTCTTGACAGTGGACTTATTCTCATTCATTTTTGAGGAATACAGGTTTAGATATTATCAGGTTGAGATCTTCTTCTGCACTTAACTGAGAACACAATCGGAGGGAAGAGGGCAAGGCTCTTCCACAGATTATTGTGTGACATCAGAAAGATATTGCTTTACCTTGTTTATCGATCAGCACCTTTTGCTGTTTGAATGTGTTGGGATGTTGATGACATTCAATTGATGTCTACTCATGAGAACCGATCTCTCAACTTGGCAGTTTGCTTATACATGTTTAACTTGGAATTTATTATACACGGGGCCTGTGTTGTGCTTCTCTATCTCTAGGACTGTGCGAATAATATCTGTCCATGATCTAAATTGCACGACATAGTATTTTATAGATTTAGGGCCAGCATGGCTTCAATGGGATCAAACTTCTTCTAGGGTCCTTTGATTGCTCATTCAGGATGATA
>LPNX010506735.1:0-32179 GCA_001517045.1 Pseudotsuga menziesii | reverse complement strand
AGGAGGAGGAGGATGGTGATGATGACCATGATGAAGCTGATGAGGATGAGGGTGATGACGATGATGATGAGGATGAGGATGAGGATGAGGATGATGATGATGAGGATGAGGATGAGGGTGATGATGAACATGATGATGATGATGATGATGATGATGATGATGATGAGGGTGATGAACGTGATGATGATGAGGATGAGGATTATGATGATGATGATGATGAGGATGCTGATGATGTTGAGGATGAGGGTGTCGATGAAGATGATGACCATGATGATGATGACAATGATGATGAGGAGGAGGAGGAGGAGGAGGGTGATGAATGTGATGATGATGAGGATGAGGATTATGATGAGGATAAGGATGAGGATGCTGATGATGTTGAGGATGACAACGATGATGATGATGATGAGGATGAGGGTGATGAATGATGATGAAGAGGATCGAGGTTGATGATGATGAGGATGAGGGTGATGATGAGGATGAGGATGAGGGTGACAATGAAGATGATGATGAGGTTGATGGTGATGATGATGAGGATGATGAATATGATGATGAGGATGAGGATGAGGCTGTCGATGAAGATGATGATGATGGTGAGGATGAGGGTGATGAACAATGCTGATGAGGGTGATGATGAGGATGAGGATGAGGGTGACGATGAAGATTATGATGAGGATAATGGTGATGATGAGGAGGATGATGAGTATGATGATGATGATGAGGGTGATGATGAGGATGATGATGATGATGGTGATGAGGATGAGGGTGATGATGATGATGATGAAGATGAGGATGAGGGTGATGATGATGATGATGAAGCTGATGAGGGTGATGGTGATGACAATGATGATGAACAATGATGATGAGGAGGAGGAGGAGGAGGATGATGACTATATGATGATGATGATGATGAAGATGAGGATGAGGGTGATGATGATGATGATGAGGATGAGGGTGGTGATGATGATGAGGATGAGGGTGGTGAAAAATGATGCGTTAGGACAAAAAAAAATTCGTTTAAATTTACCTATATAGCACCATTAGAATTTACCTAGTTCAATTATGCTAGCAACATTAAAGAACTTCCATGAAGTAATCTATAGTGGGAACCCACCACCCATACAACTTCGAAGTAGCTAGTGACATTGTGAATCTAGAAGCCATACCACATAAATTAGCTCTGAATGTAATTCTAGGTATCACATATGCGATATAACGCATATGCGATATAACGAATATGTGATATATCTTATCCATATCGCATATGCATTATATCAAATATGCGTTATTTGAAAATTTAAATAATTGGTGGGATTAAGGTTTGGCATTAGGTTTGGAAGCAGCTTCAGAATACCGAACCTATTGGCTAGGACAAATCAACCAGGGCTATTGCTTGTCTTTTAGAACTCTATCAATATGCTCAGATTAGATCCCGTGTTTTGATATGACATACACAATATTTTTTTATGAAAATGTACGATATTGTAGAGTACGAAATTACGATTCTGAATATAGAATTTTTTCCTTCAAAACTATGTTTTATTTATTTATAATTATTTTTCTAAATGACACACGTTAGTTTTCGAAAATACATACATCGATTGTTTGTTATATAACTTTTGATTTCCATCACCATTTCCCATAAAAACTATATGGTGCACTAGACGAGATCAAGCTCTGTGATCTTATATTAACAAATCAAGGATTTCATTAATTTTTTCCCCTAAAGTGTTGCACCCGCACATAAGGTTTTAATTTCAAGCTTTTCTGAATTCAATAATTAATAATAAAAATAATAATTCATGAAAAATTCTGAATAAATAGTGTTGCACTAGGCCCATATGTCCTTTATATGTCTATAATATTTACCCCAAATTGACATCATTTACCTCATATATTGCTGCACCCACACAAACATATATGTTAAGATGTGCTGAAAATTTGAAAACCCACTTTCACGGAAACTAATTTTATAATCATTTGCACACATTTTCTCTGCACAAATGCTATATATTATGAAAGTTTATTCAATTACCTATCTTTTCTCTTTTTACTTCATCTTCAAATAAGTTAGGGAAGTACCCCTAATTGTCACCTAAAATCAAAGTTTTCCGTTTATTCCAGTATCATGTGGCATCTAAAGTGTCCTTAAAGGAGTCCATGATTGTGCATCATCCCAAAAGCTTTTGATATAGTTCCTAGAAATAACCTATGGAATAGGCTAAAGGTGCTTAAGGTTCCTTTTGAATTGAGAGTTGAAGTGGTTATACAAAAAGGTCATTACCAAGTTTAGGAATAATAAGGAGTGGAAAAAATAGAAATGAAGAGAAGAGACATTATGATAGGCAAACAAAAATCTATTACAATATACTATGTTTTATAATACATGGAGACTCCAATATATAGAGTCGAGAGTGATGTTACAAGATCTAACTTATTCCAAATATAGTCAAGAGAGGTTGAGAGAATATCTCAACCACACACCAAACTAGGTAGATAATCACTCTTAGGTAACTAACCAGCATGAGATAAACATTAAATCTCTAACACCCTCCCTTAATGTTTATCTTGCATTTACTTGTAGAGTAGTGTTGGTCTTCATGAGGATTTCATCACTTTGAACTTCTCGTGTACCTTTATTTGAATAAAATAGATTATTGACGACCATATAAAAAGAAAACCATCTACCGTATTACATGGGTCCTCAACCGTTGTAACAACCAATTCTCTAGGAATCATTTTCAACTACATGGTTCATCAATGTTAGAACTTGGTCCTCCATATGCTCAGAATGGTTCATCTCAACTCTCCCTTTAATCACATCAAGTTAAATCTTGATCCACATCCACTCTATGTATATTGGGGAAAACACCGTGTGATTCCACACCACAACATGTATTCCTGAACATCTGAACATGTCTTACAACAAACCAGGGAAACCAGCTTACCAATAGTTAAGCTTTACAACTTGGACCAAAAACTCTTTTGGGGTGTCAGATACAACCCAACATGCACCCCTTGCATTACATAATGATATTTCAAATACAATAAGAATTTTAAATTCTTTTCTAAATAGCTAATTATTTATGAATTTGACCAAGACATCTAACCTTTTAAAAACATTAAGGAAATTCACACAATTTAAATTAACTACTTCCACACTTTCAAATAATAGCAAATGTCAATAAATCATGCTTCAATCACTGTGTGAGTCGGACAGAATGAGCACATCTCATGAAATGAACACATACGCCTCACTTTGCTATAGCATCTCCAAGCGCTTCCTTTTCCACACTTAGTTTCCTCAACGTTGTCTTCATTAATGTAGGAATGGAATCATCTAAAGGAGGATTTTCCATTTTACCTTCCCAACACCGACTTCACAATTTAAAAGTATCTTCTCCCAACAACCAACATTCAATTTAGCGTGATGTTCAACATATAACTTCTTTTAGGCAGTGATAAGCTAATCAACAATCTTGTAAACTTAAATTAGGAAGCAAACTTAAATTTTGTAGAGTGCATAGATTAGGCAACGTTCTCCTTCTGATTGGGCAGAGTTCTGCTGCAAATTGGACAACGATATTGTAACTTGCAACAATCTAATGAAAAATCAAAATTGCAGTTGGCAGATCAAAATTGGTAGCATAAAGCAATCAACAATGATCTCCTTAATGGGAATGATAGTGGGCTTAACTCCATGCACCAATCGACTCCTCTTTACACAAGCTTGATAGCTTTCATTCACATAGAACAGACACAGTCACTCTTTCAATAGCATAGAAAGGATCTCACACAACTGTTGAAACAATCTATAAATAGAAAACACAATAATGCTCATCTCTCATGATCTTGGGAACTCCCATGAGGGATTTAGCTCCAGACTAGCTCTGATACCAAAATAGAAATGAAGAAAAGAGACATTGTGATAGACAAACACAAATCTATTACAATATACTATGTTTTACAATACAAGGAGACTCTAATATATAGATTCAAGAGTGATGTTACAAGATCTAACTTATTTCGAATATACTCAAGAGAGGGTGAGAGAATATCTCAACCACACACCAAACTAGGTAGATAATCACTCTTAGGTAACTAACCAACATGACATTTAAACATTATCTCTAACAGAAAATGGATATAAATTGTAATATTCGAGTTAAATAAGGATGCCTCGTCTCCCTTTCCCTTTTTGAAATTTACTTTGATAAGCTAAAAAGAGCAGATCAGTACAATCTTACATGGGGTAGTATCATCCTCCTACTTTATGCTGGTGATATTTTCTAATGGTAAGGCATCCTTCTGATATTGATAAGAAATTAAGAATTCTTAAATATTTCTCCAACATGGGTGTAACTGCTAACACACACAAGACACAAATCATGATTAATAAATCTAAGAAATACACCTATGCAAATTTCACTTAAATGATAATAGAAATCTAAATGAAGTGAATTCTTACAAGTATCTCATAATTGATATTCATCACAAGCTCAATTGGAACTATAGCATTGAGAAAATGATTAATGGAGGGTGGAAAGATTATTTTGGTCTTGAAAATAATTATAAATCACCCAATCTAGTCATGTGGGATAAAATGAAGTTCCTCTTTAAAAGTCTTGTCATCCCTATTCTCTTACATGGTTGTGAAGTATGGGGGTGAAGAATTTATAGAGAATCTTTGAGGAAGATTGGGAAAATCCATAAGCATTTTATAACTTATAAGCTCCAAATTAAAAGCAATACACGTTATCCTATTCTCCTCTTAGAAGTGAGGCTTTCCCCCATCGAGAGCATGGCCATGACTAGGTACCTGATGTACAAGCATAAGATAAATAACATGGGAAATGAGAGACTTCCTAAAAATGCTTTAAACTCAAGCAAAAACCAACTACGCCTCAGGCGTTGTTGGTGTAAAGATACCATGGCTTGGTTAAACCATTGAGGCATTGATGAAAACAACATTTTGCAAAACATTGATAATGTCAAAAATATCATTACTTCTAAGTTTAAAGAGAAATTGTGGTGTGAGAAAAATTTAGCGGTTAAAAAAATCAAGATACTATAAGGAGGTCATTAATGCTAACATGGAAGATGAGAAGTATCTCTCGGTAGTAAATAACTCACAAAAGAAAATTAATATAGGGGTGAAAACGTGAAGTTGGGTAACACTTCTATGAGAATCGGGTGCCCAAACAACATAGCAGACGTTATTTGGCCGAATAACTATATTTATTCAAGAGAATAATGAATTTATTTGGCTGAATAATTATAGTTATTCGGTTGAATAACGAATCCTTTATTCGTCATAATAACCTTTAACGGTGAACCGTTTAATTTGACGGAATGCATTACCGGCCGGTAATTTTTACCGGCGTTTCAATACGTATTCGGACGAATAATTATTCGGTCGAACAATTATTCGGCTGAACTATTATTCGGCCTAACAATTATTCAGCCGAACAACTATTCGGCCGAATAATTTTTCTGCATAAAAGGTCAGTTGCGGCCTCATTTTTTTTTTTTCCTGCAGTGATTTGTCCTCATCCTCATCCTCCTTCCACCCATCTCACTGTCTCGCCACCCAATTGGTTGGTCATTTCCCATCATCTCTATCCACGTCACCCTGCCACCTAACATGTACATTCACCATCCTGGCACCCCTTTACCTGTCTGCTTTCCTCTCGGCGTGGAGGTCTTTTCATGGAGGTCTGCTCGGCATGGAGGTCTGTTTGTGGAGGTGTTCATGGTATTTTCTTGGAGGGTCTGTTCGTGGTCTAGTCTTGTTGTGCTGCCCCTTGTCAATTAAATATATATGTGATTCCTTTTATAATCTGAAACATTGAATATGTGATTTGTCTCTTGTTGTAATCAATGGATTATATTCATTTTTCGTCGTAGTATTGCAGAGTTAAAATTTTCATATGTTAATTAGTAGTGTATATTTCTTATAATTTTAATTTTAGTTAATACATATATGACAAGGGTAGTCATCCATGAACTTTGTCCATGTGGACAGAGTTGATGAACTCTGTCCAAATGGACAGAGTTGTTGAACTCTCTCCATTTGGAGAGAGTTGATGAACTCTGTCCATTTGGAGAGAGTTGAACTCTGTCCAAATGGGCAGAGTTAAACTCTATCCAAATGGATAGAGTTGATCAGCTCTGTCCAATTGGATAGAGTTGATGAACTCTGTCCACAACTCTATCCATTTGGAGATAATTGATGAACTCTATCCATTTGGAGAGAGTTGAACTTTGTCCAAATGGGCAGAGTTAAACTCTATCCAAATGGATAGAGTTTATCAGCTCTGTCCAATTGGATAGAGTTGATGAGCTCTGTCTACATGTGGATAGAATTCAACAACTCTATCCAAATAGACAAAAAATGTATTATACTTAGCAAAACGTAGTTCATGCAAAGTTCATCAACTCTTTCCCTAATAACTTTACTTAGCAAAATGTATTTTAGTAAAATAAGTTTTATATAAATCATAAACAAAAAAACATTATTACACATAAAACATCAAATTTTCTGATTACTGATCTGTTTGATCTTATGTATTTTTAATCTAAATCATAAAAAAAACATATAACTTGTATAATGATTATTAGTTATTAGTTTATATTTACTATTATATTAGGATATTGTGTATTTTTTTAAACTTTAATCTTAGTTCATAGGTATTATAAGGAAGATATTCGTTCATCAACTCTGTCCATGGACAAAGTTCATGAATGAATACTCTGTCCATGGACAAAGTTCATGAATGAATACACTGTCCATGGATAGAGTTGATGAACTCTATCCATGCACAGTTCATCAACTCTGTCCATGCAGAGTTCATCAACTCTGACTCTGATCAGTTTACTTAGCATAAGGGTTTTTTTTATGATTTTATGGAATAACGAAAAATTTTGTAGTTAACATAAATAAATGTAGCTTTAATTTCATATTTGATGATATTCTTTCCATTAGTTTTAAAAATCTAAAATACATCAAAAACATAGAGATTGCTACGTTAATTTCTCATACATCCAACAATAGTGTGGCTATTTTCATTTTAAGAACTATTAGACAATATTAGGGACATCTAGGTCTTTATTGAAAACGTAGTTTTAAAAATCTAAAACACATCAAAAACACAGAGATTGCTACATTAATTTCTCATACATTCAACAATAATGTAGCTATTTTCATTTTAAGAACTATTAGATAATATGAGGTACATCTAGGTAATAAAAACTTAGTTTTTATATTAGCTAGTTCTCTAAAGTTGAGGAATTAACATGCAGAATTTGAATATGTTATGAGTTGATATATTAGATAATATTAAGGACATATAGGTCTTTATTAAAAACTTAGATTTTAGTGGCTAGGTCTTTGAAGATGAGGAATTAAAATGTAGAATTTGAATATGATATGAGTTGATTTGTGTAATCATGTAGATATCATATAAAATGGAAACGGATAATAAATTAGCTTTAGTCATTTAAATAACTATTAGATAATATTAGGGATATCTAGGTCCTTATTGAAATCTTATTTTTTATAGTAGCTAGGTCTTTGAAGTTGATTAATTAACATGTAGAAATTGATATTTCTGTAAAATTGTAGATATCATATCCAATGGAAGGAGAGCATCCTTTGAGACAGAAGCGTAGGAGATCATCACATTCTTTGGGAGTTGGTGTCTGAAATGAAAATCAAAGATTATCGACTTCACCTCAGGATTCAAGCTTATTATATAGTTCACATTCATCTGATCATTGACATGGCGATAGTGGTAGAGATGATTCCCCCTTATCATATATGGGTGAATGTGGATCTAGACCTTCTGTACGGGAGACAAGCGTGGAAGCAGAGCAAGGTTCGCAAGAGGCTCGTCATCCTACATAGGGTGGCGAAGGTCAAGCAAGGACGCAATATGTCCAGCTAGTTGAGTGTTGTACACCCATTACAACCTATCCATCATATTTATTGGAGGAGATTCCATGGGAAAGTGGTCTTCAACAAACGACCCCTGAAAGTTGTAGGGCTCACTATGACAACCTGCAAAACGATCTTTCTAGTTTGGATCTCGCTCCAGAGAACAAACAAAGTATAGAGATGGTTTTGCAATCATTACAAAAATTCATTGAGGTATATGAGCATCTTGGACCAACAACAGATGGTTTTGTTGCCTTGATGCAAAGAAGAAAGGCACAGGTGATGGGTCCAGACAAGTGGGTTGTTGTGAAGGAGAGAGTGACTAGAGAATAGGCCAACTCAATGTTCAACTTCAAAGAGGGCCTAAAGTGGAAAGCATTGAAAGTGCAATATTTTAAGCACCCTGAACTTGCACATTTTTTATATGATCGGTTCCTTGCAGCCTATGGTCGGTTTCCATGGAACGATGAGGTTCCTAATTATTTTGCTAGGTTTTTTTATGCTGATTTATTTTAGGAATGAAGCCAGACTATACTAATATTCATTCCAAGTTTTATGGAGTTGAAAAGGGGAATATATGCAATCAAAAAGGTGCCCTTAGAGATCCCATTACTCTTTGACCTCCACCTCTAATATCTCATCCACCTAGGCTTATGACTTACAAATCGGAGATGGAGCCCACATCACAAGTTGGGACAACTGCAAGGCATAATGTTGTCGAAGGTGACTTCGACATTTATAGGAGTTGATGTTGGATTGAGTCGAGAGAGGGATCGAGCCACTATTTGGAAAGATTTTGACTACAAAACAAATGATGAGTTAGATTGTATGGGCATTGAAGATCTAAAGGCCTATGCCAAGATTTGTCGTAATATAGCTTCGGATAGAATATCTAATGACACGTCAAGTATAGGAGAGGTTTGTGTACTTTCAATCTATTAATTTTTATTTATTTATTTTGAATTAAACTTTTTGTTACATTATATCTATGTATGATCAATTATTTTTTGATGTATAGTAATAAATGCGTTACATAAATGTTTATTGTTTTCAATTTTCTCAATTGTTAAATAAACATAATTTTAGAGTCTCCACTAGTCAAAATGCTGGAAATGTAGAAAAGCATTTTGGAGAGGTATATTTAAAATTTACAGATTTATATTTATGTTTGAAAGATATTTTTTTGTTTTTAAATTTAACTACGTATCTTATTTTTAATTTGACTTATCTATGCACGTTGTATTAGATTCAAACTTTTTAGATGGTTTTCAATCTATTGTGAGCTAATGTTTTATTTTTTTTGTTTCGGTTTTAAGTTAATTGCTAAGCTTAATATTTTTTGCTTTTACTATGATTTATTTATTAACAAAATTTAAATTTTAAGGGAAGAGAACATATTGAAATTGGAGGTGAGGATATAGGTTCTTTGATGGATGTGGATAATGGCACTGAGGTAATTTTGTTCATAATTGAATTGTTCTCTGATATATATGTGTAAATAGTTTAAATCATGTTTGACATTTGTAAATTGCTTTTATATATGTTGAAGCTTGAGTCTCTTCGATCTTTCCGAGGCAAAGGAAAGACTCCATTGGACGATAGTGTTGGAATTGTAAGTTTAATATTTTATTTTTTTGAATTTAGTTTAAAATAGTCTAAATAATTTGTAAGATTTATAAATTGTTTTTATATATGTTGTAGCTTGGGTCTCCTCCACCTTTTAGAGGCAAAGAGAAGACTTCGTTGGATGATAGAGAATTGGAGAAAATTTTGTTAATAATTGAATTGTTCTTTGATATATTAGTTTAATGTTGTAATGTTTTGATTTTAGTTTAAAGTTATTTAAATAATTTATGATATCCATAATCTGTTTTTATACATGTTGCAGATTGTTACGAGTCCAAGGGAAGACCATAGTCGAGGATAGTGGTGGACTTCCATTTAGAGAATTATTTATATTGTTCTTTTTATGTAGATATATATATTGTAGTTGATTTGGACATGGAGGAGTTTAATTTTTGGATTATATACATGTACATTGAACTCACATGTACATTATTGTTTTTTTGGATTATATACATGTGCATTGACCTTAGATATTGTTTTTTGGATTATATACATGTATATGTAAAGGTTAGGAATGTTAGAAAGTTTTGATAGGTGCAACTATATGAATGTATGTAAATTATTAAATTTATGTATGTTTGTTGTTGAGAAGTTGAGAGTGATAGAAATGTTATGAAGTTTTGATAGGTGCAATCTAATGTTAAAAATTAATATATGGGGAATGTTAATGTTAGGAGTGAATGTGGGAATGGGGGAATGTTAGGAGTGAATGTTTTGATAGGTGCAATGTTAGGAGTGAATGTTAAGAATGAATGTGGGAATGGGGGAATGTTAGGAGTGAATGCTTTGATAGGTGCAATCTAATGTTAAGAATGAATATATGGGGAATGAATATGGGAATGTTAATATTATGAATGTTAGAAAGTTTTGATAGGTGCAAATATATAAATGTTAAGAATGAATGCTAGGAAATGTTAGGAATGTTATGAAGTTTTGATAGGTGTAAATATATGAATGTTAGGAAGGTGTAAAATATTTTTAGTGTTGAGAAGTTGAGAATATTAGGAATGTTAGGAAATTTTAAGTGCAAATATATAAATGAATGTCAAGAAAGGTTAACAAGGTTAGGAAATTTTGATAGGTGCAAATATATGAATGTGAATGAATGTAAGAATAAATATATGGGGAATGTTAATGTTAAGAATGAATATATGGGTAATGTTAAAGAATATGATTTATCCATATAGAGATGAAACAATTAGCAACTTGATTTTGAATTTTAATATTTTTTATTACTAAGGTAACATTAGCAATTTAATTATTATATTTATTTTATGTTCATTACAAGAAAAGAAAATGAGCACTATGAAGTTGCAGTAGTCAGGAAACTACAAATAGCATTCCTATAACCCCCTAGGATTTAAAGAAAGGTGATGAAATGAATACAGAAAAACAAAAAGAAAGACTTGTAGAGTTACAAGGAGAATTCAAAAAGTTAAGGCCCCCCATGTTTGATGGAGAAATTGAGGAAGCAATAAAATCTTGGTTGTTAAATATCAAACACAAGTTTCAAGTGTATAGATATGATGATAATTTTAGGGCACCTTTATCTCTATTTTCAGCTGAGCGAAAAATCTGCTTTGTGGTGGAAGGAAGCTAAAAGTGTCAGTAACATACGTAGTAAAGAGTTGAGTTGGAAATTTTTTTAAAAACTATTGAAAAAATGTATATGTCAGAACGATATTATGATGAGAAAGCCCAATAATTCAATGATTTGAGACTAGGATTGTTAACTATGGAAAAATTTGTAACCGAGTTTGTAAATTTACAATGCTATGTACCATACCTAAGAGTTGAAAAAACTAAGGTATACAGTTTTATCAGTTGTTTACCCCTGGTGTATAAGGAAAAGATTTTGTTTGAAATTCCTAAACAATGGATGAAGCAATTAGAAAGGCCTAGTTGTGCTACCATTTGATTAAACAAAGATCCAAATTGATTAGAAGTTGGAAAGAAAAAAAAAATTTGAAAAAATCGATCAATGTAGGAAATGATTTAAACCCTCACCTTTTGGAAAAGGAACAAGAGGTCATACTGATAACAATTACAACATGTGAGGTTCAACCTATAGCAATGGGGTAAAGAGTATCGAAACTTCCAGTGGAGGATGGAATAGTAACCCATAAGCATGTTGCAGGAAGCATCTACTGTGAATGACATAGCCAGGAATATCCATATAGTTAATGTTTCTTTGGAATGTCGACAGGCGGACCATCAATCCACCATGTTGGAAGTAGAAGGTAAAGTTTTGAACATGCATGTTTCTATACTTATCGATTCAGGATCTAGTTTAAGTTACATTGCACCAAAAGTAGTTGCAAAGTGTAAACTTAGTAAGGAAAAACAAAAAACTGCATGGTTGGTATAGATGGCAACAAAGGTAAAAAGGAAAGTTACAGAGATAGTTTAAGATTTGTTATTAGGTTTTAATGAATTGGATACCTCAGTTAATTTAAATATACTTCCCCTAGGATCCTATGACATTTTGATAGGTATGGATTGGCTAGAATCTCATAAAGTTGTTATCGACTATTTGCATAAAAAATTTAGTAGTATGGATGAGGAGGATAAGTATCATACAATGAAGGAAATTTATAGACCTTTATCTACACGACAAATTTCAGCACTACAATGTAAAAAGTGTATTAGGAAAGGGTGTCAACTTTATGGAATCAAAATTAAATAATTTGAGCCCAAAAAATAAAAAATGGAATTGAAACAATTTCCTATTTTAAAGGAATTTGAAGTTGTATTTTGTGATAAGATATCAGTATTACCACCTAAACGATATTTAGATTTTACCATAGATCTAATGTCGTTTTCAACACCAGTATCACGAGCTCCATATCATATGAGTATTCCATAATTAACAAAATGAAGAATACAATTACAAGAGTTACTAGACAAAGGATATATTCGGCCTAGTGTATCTCCTTGAAGAGCACCTGTTTTGTTCGTGGGTGTGCTAGTAATATGATAAATTGTAATGTATTATTATTGTTTACTGTCGAGATTGATTCTATGGAAATCATTCAAAATTCGAAAAAATCTATTATAAAAACAGAAAATAATATAAAAAAAAGCTCGTAGCGATGCATGGATAACTTATAGTTGATGAATAGATAACCAACCATTGATGGTAGATAACTAGAAGATGTGAGCTAAATTTTTTTCCTACCGACGAATTTTTGTTTGTGTTTGCGTTATAAATAACGGGTCTATGACGGAAAAAAATTGTTCGGCCGAATAGTTGTTCGACCGAATAATTATTTGGCCGAATAACCTCTGAGACCTGAAACATGCACAATTTTCAGGTTTCTCTATTTTCGGAAGGTAAAATGGATTCCTTACACTACAAATCGACTGTCGGAATTGATACCATTAGTTTCGTCATTGAATCTACTTTCCGTAGGTATAGATTTTGTTGTGTATAGGTGAGATCTGATATTTTTAAATTTTTTTGTTTCTTAACATGTGTTGAGTTTCATTTCATCTCTTTCAACATGCGATGAAATGAAAAATATATAAATTTAAAAATACACCACCTAAAAAATTGAAACAAATATGGTACGGTTAATTGGAGTGTCTACTTCAAAACGATATTCATATATTTTTAAATTTTATGGTCAATTGAGAGAAAAGTGACGCAACCAAACACATGTTGAAAATCAACAAGGTTTCCCCATTGATCGAATTCAAAAAAATATTATAATTAGTATATAGATCCGTTGGTTACAAACTTGTAGTCATCGCAATAGTATATTGTGTGTAGATTGTCATAACATATTTTGTTTTTTCAAAACACAAGTTTAACAATGAGTTTAGGGGCGGAACCAAACATGTCTATTTTTTATTCCTATCATTTTATAAGGAAACAATGTCAAACATTTTTCGAAACGACATATCAAATCTCAATAAAAAAAATTGAAAAAATTATGAATAGAAAGCTAACATAATTTTCTAAAAGTTTTGTTTTTACTTAAAAGTGAAATTCTAAACGAAAATATCACCTTCGTTCGCCCAAAGTTGAAAAACATGAAAAAATCAAATTTATTTTCTCATAAGACCCCCCAAAATAGACACCCATCTTCATGGACTCACCCATAGCCAATATTATAATGAACTATGATGAACTCCATAGCGAAATAGGGTGTTGGTCTATTCCTAAATCTCAATGGGCGGAAAGGGTTTTCCATCTATGTGAGTCTATGAGCATTGCTGATGAAAATGACTTTCTCTTAGAGTGCCCTACTTAAACACACATTAGATGTGAGCTTCATAGTATTTGTTATAATACAAACATTTATAACCTCCTAACTTGCCAAAACTATAGTGAGCTTGGAAAGCTTCTTGGCAAGATTTTTGAGAAAATGAACAAAATTTTAAAGTAAACCAAATATCATCATTCTTCAGGTGTGATAGACCAAAGTTGGTTCCATTTGACCTTAATCATCACCATCATCATAAAATAAAGATGAAAAATACAAATTATAATAGAATAAACACATTACAATGAAATATTGGTGCTATCTTGTGGATTAATTTGAGTACTTTCTTAAAAACTTACACCAATATATAAAAACAAAACTAGGTTTACCTCAAATAAATACCAAAATAAGTTAATAATCATTGAAGGTTATGTAAATTTGGTTAATGGAAAAAAAAAATAGGAACAAATAAGAACAAAAAGATAAATAGTTTAATGAAATAATAATGAGATGAACTCCTTTTTGAAGAAGGGAGAAAAAGTTAGTTACCGTTAGAAAATTATGAAAAGTAGTGGAAAACATTTAAAATAAAAATAAATAAGATTTAATAAATAAATAAATATAAATAAATTGATTAATGAGGTTTATGAGGTAATAAACAAGAGAGGATATGTATGAAGAAATCAAGCAAATAATAACTTAATAAAATAATAATAATGAGATAGGTTATGACAATATTAAGAAGAAAGAGAGGGTGACACATTTAATGAGAGAGGAAAATGGATCATGGAGAAAATAGAAGTGAAATATTAAAACAAAGATTAGCAGCAAAGATGCATATTCCATGCCTCTAGATTTAAAAGCATGAAGATGTAAGGGCCTAGTCTTAGTTGAAAGATGCTGCATTCATATATTTAGTAAAGCGTTGTCTCATTATTTAGAAAAGTTTGCATTGTTGTGGATCTGTTATTTCCAACTTGTCCTAGTTGAAAGTTGCTCCATTTATATATTTGGTAAATCATAAGCACATATTTAGTAATGTTTCATTATAACCATGACTAGGCTCCACGATACACTATGAGTTTCAAAGGATAAGATCCAATTGACTCTCATAAATAGGGTTTGAACTTGTATCTAAGTTTAGAAAATATTATTTTTTTGAATAGCTAATTGGGAAGTCGCATTTCTTGAAATGCTTTAAGAAAAATACAATAGTTCAAATATTTGTTGAAATATAGTTATGAATAAAAGGAAGGAACGCATTGTGCTCTAATTTATTTAAATATTATGATTTGCGATCTGCTACTGTAAGCCATCTACTAAGCGGCTGCAAATGGAAAAAGTGAGAAAAGAGTCCATGTTGAGCTCTCCTCCGATAGAGCATGACTTAGTCCTACTAGAGGCAACACTAGTAAAAGCTTGTAAGGTTATATCATTACCTTAATTTGGGATGCAATGGATTGAACCATAATCTCTTCTACAAAACTTCTAGACTCACAAGTTTCATAATTAGCATTATGAAACTTATGTGAACAACTCACAAAGTTTGTGCCGCCACTTGTGTTTATTAACAAACAACAATTTTTCTGAAGGAAAAGAGAAGTTACTCGTACTATCAACCTGAAGGGTTTGAAGTAGGCCTCGCCGCCGCCTCATATGCGAAAATTTTAAAAAGAAAACTTTTTGTGTCTAACAAGAACTTTCTCATGATTGTTTTAGCAGAATATTAAAGACGACAATCCTGCAAGTCGTAACTGCAATTGTTTCCAAACGAAAATGTCAATGGACGTGATCTAGATATGATATGCATTACGATAACATTCTTTGAAACTTGATTATGTTCTAATTCATGGCAGAAAATTGAATTTTTGTTCCCATTGATACACTTCTCTTGATATAGGACAGAACCTATGAATTTCTTACACGTCTCTTTTAGAGGAAATTGAGTGATGATTGCCCATTTTGCTTTGATTTATATCAAAGGATATATCCCACACAACAATGGCGTCCCAACTTCTATTCAAAGGAGAACCCGTCTTGAGGATGCTAAACTACAACCAAGCACTGTGATTATGGTGATGTACAGGACGAACGCCTAATTCCCTTGTTCCATGACACAATTGACCAGCACTTTGTATAATAGTGATTTTTTGACCAAATCCCAAAGTTACACAGGTTCCAATTAATGAAATTCTGGTCCAGTGAGTTCCCAAAGCGAAAAGACCTAGTGGCTATCACCTTGTTTACACTCGAAGGTGCACTGCTTGTTTAGTCTGTTGTTTCATAAACATCGAATGGCTTCACTTCAACTGCCTCTTTGTTTGGTTGAAAACCTATGTTAATCAGAATACCCATCTGATGTTCTAAAAATGGCACAGGAGCTTCTTTTTGGCTTCCCCTCCTTTGCATGAATAATAATTTATGATAACCACTGAATGATGTATGCATTCTCTAGGTAACTGTTGTGAACCTCATATTTGTGTGAGTCCAGAAACAACACAGAAAATGTGAGTCTAGAAACAGAACAAAAGTCAATGATATATGTTTTAAACCCTAATTTGAGGTGTATATTTTTTACCATTTAGATTCATTTAAAATGGATGTATGTTACTTTATTTTTTTTTATATTTTATTTAAATGAATATATAATTTATATTTTTTTTTCATTTTTTTTTATATTTTTTTTTATGCTAGCTAGCATAAGATGATTAATGTGACAGGATCTCTCCCCATAGTAGCTTGACTTCTCTTAGTGCAATTATTTGCTTCTACTTTGTGCCATAAACTGTAAACTTTAAACTTTAACATCAGTGAACAAAAAAACAACCCAAAATATGCTAAAAGTTTGACCACTATCAACAACATGCCCTAATTGGTGAAGGTTTTCTTCTTAGCTCGTGGTGTTGTTTATTCCACAAAATATAAGTTCCCTGAATCTAAAAGAGACTATTTGCGGTTTAAATTTGGCTCATGAAAATGGGTTTGCTTAAACTGATCCATTTGTACAGGAAGCAGATCACTATTCTAGCTAAGAATTTCAATTTTTATAAATTTATTTCTGCAAGAAAAAGGGTAGTTTTTGATGAAAGACTCCAATCCAACAAATTATTTATGCAGAAGAAAGGATAGCCTTTGATCAAAGACTACAATCCAACAAAAAGGACGAAACAATCTCCAACAAAAGGACGTTTCTTATAATTTGCATGCGCAATCCCATTCAATGTTGTTGTTGGTTCTAAAATCCTCAAGCAAGAGAAATTGTGAAATGTAATGATTGAAGAGAACAAAAAATGGTTTGAAGAAGCTGATGTCATCAATCAAAGTGGTATGGGGCTATTGAAGTGTGTACTATTGTGATATTGTGATGGACAATTGGACTGATACACAATTTACCTCTTTTAAACCTCATTTCATCTTCTACAACATGCCCTTATTTCTTATGGGCAATTGATTACTCAAGGAAACAAAAAAAACCACATTTTTTTTAACGACAAACTATGCAATGACATTATGGAAGTTGGGGAATCTGATGTTGATGTTGCTTAGGTTACTAAAGATGTACATTTATTTTGTAGCACGAGAGATTAATGGTTCATAACGTGATATTAAAGCACTAAAAACTATCATTTGAATTGGGATTAACATATTTTGTTCTACAATGGCACAGAACTTAAGCCGTTTTTATTGGCATAAAAACAATTACAAACCTAGAAGGCTAGCTAGTAAGAAGTAGTTTGAGATTAAAGCAATGAAAGCTACCATTGAAATTGGATTAGCATACTTTGTTCTACAGTAGCAAGGAAAATAAACTGTTTATATGAACATAGAATTAATTACAAAACTAGCAAATCTTTGCTTCTCGGGTGTTTTGTTTTATACAGTAATGTCAGTAATATGAGTGATTCTTTTATGTATTTGATCGACCATTTGTGAAATCAATTTATAATTTGCAGGCTTCTTTCTTCTCGGGGGTTTTGTTTTGTCAGTAATATGGGTGATTTATATATGTATTTGATCGACCATTTGTGAAATAAATTTATAATTTGCAGGCTTCTTTCTTTATAATCCATATATTTTGTTTATATACACCACGAGTGATTGGTAGTCTACTTTTTATTAATTTTGGTTCCAGATATGTAAATCGGACCTGAAAGTTAGCCGAGATTTCGGTAACCTCAACTTGTTATTCTAGATTTTTAAAACTTTAAATTTTTTATTTTTTTTAAACAATCCCAAAACTCCAAACCTACACACTAGCTCCAATGTATGGTATGTGCTGATGATGAAACAACGCCTCCTAACCTACACATAAACTTCAACGTATGGTACGTCTTTCAATGAGAGCCTTTATGCAACTTTGCTCAAATGGACAGGGAGCGGGCTAACTCTACACACAATATTTATTTTTGGTTGAGACCATTCTCTTGCAATTTTGATTCACTCATTGCATCAACCTCGACTTGTGGGAAAATATTAATCACTCGTAGATCTGTACTTAACTCGTTAGAGTCTGTATCATTCAAGATTTTGTCGCAGGAGGAAAGAGTCCACGATTCTGCAATGAAAACCAATCGAATTTATTTTTGAAGCTCTGTTGTTAGGTAGATAGTTATTACAGTCTTTAATGGTGAGTGAGTGGATTCATGTAGAATCAATTTTCACGTTGCCTATAAATAGAAGAAGCAAATTGTAAATTAGGTTAGACACAATAGAGAGATAGAGGAACTCAAGTTGAGAAAAGAGAAGTCAAGTCGAAGCTCAAGCTTCTGTGTAAGAGATTCCATCGAAGAGCTAAAACTCTGTAAAAAGATGCTGACAAGTTTGGAAAGACAAGTTTGTAATATCTTTGTTATTTCCACATAGTTATATATATGAAATAGTTTATGGTTGAATGCATGTTTATTTGGCCGCACAATATTTCCATATTTACTTATGTAAATGTTGTTTACATTTACTAATGAAATATCAAAGAACCCATAAATTTCTCACTGCTTGAGAATTCCAAGTTTTACGGCACATTGGTCCACTCAAGTATTCCTACATATTTCGGCATATGTTTTATAAGTTCTTTAGAATTGTTAATGTGTCTATTTTACTTCATTTTAGAACAAGAAAAATACTCTGTAGATTTCGACCAAAGTGAACCGACAGGGTCAGTTGAGTAAGCCCACTTGAGAGGTCGAAGAGGTCAGCCGACTTAGAGGTTGAACAGGTAAGCCGAAGAGTTGAGCCGACTTGGAGGTGACAAGTGGTCGAAGTAAAATCGGTCGGTAGAATCGATGAGTCTGTCGAGTCGAAAGGCCGACCAAAGTTGATAGACTTGTCTACTCGGGAGATAGACAAGTTTCACCGGACAAGTGGAAAAAAGAAAAAGAGGTTGGTATGAAAAAGTAAAAATTAAATTTTAATATTAACTGAGAAGTAAACTCAAGTTTAGTCGGCTTGGTTTTGGCTAACTGGTATCAAAGAAAGGTTATATGAGAGCAAGGTTTATATCTGAGCAAGGTTTAGGAAAGAAATATTGTCTTACAAAGTGGAAAATTAATTTTCTAGGGAAAGTTAATTAAAAAAATTAAAAATGGCTTCCACTTCTCGTTCATTACAAACTCCAATTTTTACAGGAAAGAATTATGAATATTGGTCCTTAACAATGAAAGCTTTATTGACAGGTCAAGATGTCTGGGAGATAGTCTAACATGGTTATGCAGAACCAGCAGGCATGACAACATATAACAATCTCACACAGGTTGAGAAAGATGTCTTGAGGGAACAGAGGAAGAAAGATGGAAAAGCTCTGTTCTACATACATCAAGCTATGAATGAAAGCATACTCCCAAGAGTAGCAGCAAAAACTAATGCTAAGTAGGCATGGGATATGTTTGTGCCAGAAATTGTTTCCAGACTACAAAAAAATAATCCAACACAATCTCAAATATTCAATCAAACAAAACTAGGTTTTAGGGTTTTTGAAAGGTTTTTCTGGTTGTAAAGTTTGGTGACAAAAGGGAATACATTCAGAAGCCAAATAGGAACTAAATCACAAGTAAAGAAGAATAGAGATGCATAATATAATAACCATGTATCTAACAGAACATAACATTGAAGTTCATCCACAATTGACAAGCACTACAAGCATAAAGACTATAAACCAGCAATGAAATTATCAATTGTGTAGCTAAACAAGCTAGAAATGAAGCCAAAACACAGACTGAAAGGTAAAATGGATCATATATCTCATAATTTGTTCATCAAATACACATGAGATTCAAATACTTAGCTTATCAATAAGTCAAGAGGCCTCCTCTAGCCATCCAAAATCGAACCCCTTCTTCTATTTGTGACCTTCCTAAATACTGTTTTTCAAAATTCAGTGAGAGTCTAAACCCTAACTGTTTTTAGCCTACTCATCGATAGGATAATGTCAAAATAATAATTACAAAAATAAATTATTGCTCAAAAACATAACAAGTAATTGATTTAGCTAACAATGCTCATAGGTCTTTAGCAGCTTCTGCTAACAGAGCTATCACATCTAAGGCTTGGGCCTTTTTCCTAGATTTATGTTGCTAAGCTTCCATCTCTGTCATTAGTTTAGTAAGCTCCTCATTCTATTGATGTAGGCTTCTGACAGTCTGTTTTAATCCTGCAAATTTCATCTCTGTACTCCTTTTCCTTTTTAAGGCCTCTTTGGAGACTGCAGTGAGTTCTTGGTAGTGATCATTCACTTCTTCTAGGTCCTATTTGAGTCTTTTATTAGCTCTGATCAAACCATCATTTGTTTCTTGCATATACTCTATTTGATGTTTATACTGTTTGATGGCTCTTTGCAAATTTTCCTTCTTTGAGTCAAATTCCCTGCTTCATGTTGTGCTTTGTAGCTCACTAGGCAGCCATGGGATGTTCAGTTTTCTGAAGATTTCCTCATCCTCAGGCAGCAGCTCTGTGGAAGTATCATGAACACTTGGGTTTTCTTGATTATCTGTTTCAGCAGGAGCATTTTCATCCATCAACAGCTTGTTTTCTGAATAAGAAATCTCTGCTTCATCTTTTTGCTGTTCCCTCAATAGTTTACCTCGAATTTCTAAAAACACAGCAGACAATTTGGTCTCGGTGAGGCTAGATTCTTCTTCTGTCTTCAATGGTTTCTTCCCTTTGCTGTTACCTTTGCTAGATTCTAGCTTTTCATCTGAGGAAGAAGTGTCAATAATGGTTATCCCTTCTGTATTCAACTTAGGGTTTAATAACTTCTTCATGTTTAGCCTCAATTTGTTTTTGGGTCTAGTTTTGGGTCTCCGGCCTGGAGCAATCTCTCCTACCATCTTTAAACTTTTTCCTTGATGCATGATAGAGGCAAATTCTTTAACCTTGATCTTCTTTTTCTTTGGTATTACTGTCTTACCCTCCTGATTGTAGAACTCTCTGTGTGTGCCAACCCTAGTCTTAGCACTGACAGTCAACTCATCTCCTACCAACAAGTATCCTTCATCTTCAGATAAAATGGTAATTGGGCTTCGTTGTTGGACCTTAGTATTTTCTTCATCTCCTAAAACCTTTTCTGTAAAAACAATTTTTTCGTCAATGAGTTCTTCTACTGGTGCTTTATTTTGTAGAGGATGGCTTTCCTTGTGAATAAACAAACAATTTTTGTTCTCACTGACAACTGAAGGTTGCTGAGGTTCATAATTTCCTTTCGAAGATTTCACAACTTCCTCCAATTCGACACATTTTTCATCTTCAGTCTTCACTTTTTGTCTTAATTTTCTAATTAGGGTTTGTCCCTTATCAACCTGCTTTCTGGTAGGCGGTTCTTCCTGGTTATTTTGGAACCCAAACCAAAAGAGAAAGTAGTCCCAAGTCTTTCATTCTCTTTGCAGAACAGTGCTGATAATAAGCTTGATCAATCCATGATGAAAGATGGACTGTGCAGTGTGGTCATGATGTTCTTTGATCCTGTTGGACATTTTCTACAAGCTCTTTAATAGGAAGAAAGAGAGATTCATCCTTGATTCACCAGCAAGGTGCTGAAGGAACCTAAAATAATACTTGAAGACAAAAGCATACCTCCCTTCACATGTAATGTAGCTTTGTAGAACCTTGATAGGCTCTACCCATTCAGCTCTGAAATTATGGATAAGCACTCCCTTGCTCCAATCTGGAACAATGCGAGGCAATAGATACCTTTGGGCATTGAAGGTAAATGGCACCTTTTTGAACCAAAGTTATCCTTAATTCTTGACCCCTATTGCTTCAGCCACCAACTCTATAGTTAATTTGAATTTCAGAGTATCAAATGACACTATATCCTGGTTATAACATGGAGCAAATTTATGAGAAACTTCGATATTATATCCATCAATCTTTTTAAAGAAGTTCAACCATCCAGCATTCTCAAAGAGTTCAGCACACCCTGGAAACTTGTCTATCCAATTCAGCTCAGTGGGCTCAGCCCTGTTGGTCTTCCCACTCTTCTTCATCTACTTTCCCAAGGCTTGATGATGCTTCTGTGTGATTTTCAGAATCTGTTAGTGACCTAACAGCCTTTCTTCCTCAAGTTTTCAGAGTTTTGATAGTCAGTTATCCTTTGGATTCTCCCTGGCTGTTTTTCCTTGATTTTTTAACAGTCAGTTCTATTATCAATGCAGGGAATGTTTTGTACCGATCTTGGGTAATTCAGGTCAAACAGAGCACTAAAAATCTTTAACAGAGCTGCTGCTAAACTTTACAAACAACAAAGATGCTCATCTAAACCTTTTGGACCGATCTCTCACCATTGGGAGTTTGTTAAATACATGAATTTATGTTTTATTTAATCAATTTGACATTATAAGCCTTAATAGAAAAACCCCCAATTTAACAGGCCATGACCAAGGTCACGTGGAATACCTGACTCCCAGCTTGCTGCAGGTGTTAAAAGTTGATTCTAGGAGTATTTGAATGTCGAATTTAACCGTCTAGGTGTTTTCAAGTCTTCAGCTTACTTCTAACTGTCTTGCTGGGAAAACCCTAAATTCCTTCTTCAACTGCCAATTCCGATTCTTTAGTAATGTATCTTCATTCCGGCGTCTCCACTAGCTTCGTAATGCTTAATCGAGAACTTCTTTCCCGTCAATCTCGACTCAATCCATTGTCTGTCATGATTTTCCATGCCTTTACTTCTGACTACCACGATCTCCCTCACGTCATAGCCAACACCTGTTCACATGATTATTTTGATGAAACACGTATCAAACCTGCCTACACATGTGATTAGTCATCCCAGGAGCGAAATCATTGGAGAATTCGACGTAAAAACTGACAAATTTTGCACCAGCGATTTTCTTGTAGCACGTGAGTGTAAAATTTTAATCCTTGCGCTACAAGAAAGTTTAAAAATCAAATTTTGTGCTTTTTGACCACTAATTCAACTTTAACATAGGTTTACATGACTAAAACTTGGTCTGAGTGCTTATTTATGAAACTATTAATCAACATATATCCTATAGAACCCTTTAGAACATAAGAAAAACAAAAAAGATGGAAACCTAATGGCAAAAAATCAAAATTTCACTCTAAACTAAAATTTCCTAGAAGTAAGCAAATGAGCAAGCTTAAAACAAAAATCACAAGAAAAATATAAGACTAAAGAAAACAAATTCATGACTTAACATCTGGCTCTAGCTGCGGGATGAAGTCCTGCCTATGAGGCTTCAAGAACCTATAGACCAGTGCCTTCTCTTCTGCTACCTACTAGTCTGCAAAATTTTCATTGGGTTATGGAGTCCTTATTATGCTTTAATCACACCGGTATATACAATGAAAAGTAAAAATATCCTCAAAGACTGTAAAAATGCTTGAGGAATTGTCCATTGATTGGACTTGACAATTCCACGCCTTCCAAAGACTGCAGGACAAAAGTGTTATTTTCCAAAATATTAGACACTAGGAAAGGGTCAAACCAGAGATTATCAAATTTTCCATGCTTCCCTTTTTTCTCTTTCCTAGCATCCCACCTCAGAACCATATCACCAACTGAGAAAGTGTTATCTTTGATTTTCCTGTCAAATCTTCTTTTAATCTTCAATCTGTATAACTGTGCCCTTTCTTCCACTTTTTCCCTATTCTGCTGCAACTCTATCATCTCATAAATCCTCTTTCCTAGCATCCCACCTCAGAACCATATCACCAACTGAGAAAGTGTTATCTTTGATTTTCCTGTCAAATCTGCTTTTAATCTTCAATCTGTATAACTGTGCCCTTTCTTCCACTTTTTCCCTATTCTGCTGCAACTCTATCATCTCATAAATCCTTCTCTGCATATCATTTGGTTCTTCCTGGCGATTCTGAAGAAACTTCATCACTGGGATACCCAACTAAACAGGAAAAACTGCATCTGTGCCATACACTAATTGGAAAGGAGAAGTTCCAATTGCTTGTTTGACTGTTATTCTGTCATCCCATAATGCATATTTCAGCATAGAATCCCATGATCTCTTATTATGCTTAAGCAACTTTTTGATACTCTGAATGATGTTTTTATTTGAGGACTCAACTAAACCATTACCTTGGGGATAATAAGGAGTTGAATGTTTCATCAAGATACCATTCTTTTCACAAAATGCTTCCATTGCCTTTGACTTAAAAACTTTTGCATTATCTGTTACTATTTTCTGAAGACACCCAAACCTACTAAGGATATTTTCTTCAATAAATTCCATAATTACTTTGTCTGTGGCATTCCTAGTAGGGATGACTTCCACCCATTTCGTAAAGAATTATGTTGCAGTTAGAATCCACTTGTGTTGTCCTGAGGAAGATGGACTTATTTCCCCTATAAAATCCAGACCCCATTACTGGAAAGGAGCACTTACTGCAATAGGTTTTAGGGGCAATCAGCACTTATAACAGTAATTTTTAGACCTAAATCATCCTCTGTTTCAAACATATCAGCATCATAGCATTCTACATTTAGAAACTCTTCTTGAGTGATAAAACCCCCAGACAATCTTTCTCCAAAATGATTCATATCTTGGTTAGTATCTTCAAATATCACTTCATCATCAACCTCTTCTTCATCAGCAACATTGTTTTGAAGAGGTGGTGGTACTCTTTGGTCCTTAGTTTCTCTCCTTTCCCGCTGAATATCATTATTCCTTCGTTCTCTAGGCATGAAATGGGGAGCAAGTTGTCTTCTGAATTGGTTCTGATTGTTAAGGTTTCGTTCACCTTCTGGAACAGGCTTGCTGGAATTTTTCTCTAGCTCTAATTTGTTTAATTTTGTAGTCAAAATCTTCACCAACTTAGCCATCTCATCAATTTTCCCTTCAGCAGAATGAGAAGCAGAACTTCCTGGAGCTGCTTCTTTCTTTCCTTTCCTATCATAAAGTTACTAAGTTGTTTCCTTCTTCAATCTATTGGAAACCAATATGTTAGATTCTACCTCCAATGCTGCATCCTGCATATTCAGTAAAGAAATAGGTCTCCTTTCTCTTAGTAGTAAAGAAAATTCATGGTCGAAAGCATTTGCATATGTAAGTTTTGCAGATGTTTCTGTAGGCTTTATTTCTGTAGGAATTCTACTGTACATTTTGTTAAACCTCTTTGAAAATTCTACAATAGGTTCATCATTTTTCCTCCTAAGGGCTCCAAACTCAGTTATGTAGTATGTATGGTCTTTGGTGTCACCCCATTGTCTCATGAAGAGATCACAAAGTTCTTCAATGATAGTGATTGAGTTAGCAGGAAACTCCCTGAACCATTTCCTGACATCTCCATCAAGGCTCTGCACGAACATTCTCATCCATACATCCTTGGCTTCAATGTTTTGGTTATCAGCATAACTAAGGAAATCTTCCCAGTGTTCTTCAGCTATAGTTTCCCCCTGTCCATTAAACCTAGGCAAATATTTCTAATAGTCACCCCCGGGCATTGCATTTAAAGGATGAGGCAAAACCAATGGTGCATATCTGGTTGCAACCATTCGGTCCATCATGTCTATAGGCTGATTTTGGGTTGCCATTTTAAGGTTGACTGACTTTGGTGATGAAGAGGTTTGACTGGAACTTGGCTGAAAGGGGTTTTTACCTACTTTCAACTGAAAAAGAGGTATCTTACCAGGAGAGTATATTTTAGCTTTTATGAAAGATTGAGGATCAGTGAAAACTTGGAAACTACTGTCAGGAATTATAGGTTTTAACCAAGGTGAAGTTTCTTCTTCTTTTCTCAACACAGATGAAGGTGATGAACCATCCAACTGGTCAGGGTCACATAGGGATGGTAATGATTGAGACCTTCTAATCTTCCTTCCTGTCTTCAATATATGTTCAGGATCTGTAACACCCAACTGCAATGGTGAAATAGGTCTGTTTCTAGTTCCAACTCCCCTAGTAGCCACTGTGACAAACTGGTGAAAAGTAGTCTTAAAGATGTGCTGGTTTAAGTCCACCTCTTAAAACCAGTAAAATGATAAGTATCCCAGGGAAAAATATGTTTTCAACTCCGTTCCCCGGCAGCGGCACCAAAGATGTTTGTGCCAGAAATTGTTTCAAGACTACAAAGAAACAAGCCAACACAATCTCAAATATTCAATCAAACAAAACTAGGTTTTAGGGTTTTTGAAAGGTTTTTCTGGTTGTAAAGTTTGGTGACAAAAGGGAATACATTCATAAGCCAAATAGGAACTAAATCACAAGTAAAGAAGAACAGAGATGCATAATATAATAACCATGTATCCAACAGAACATAACATTGAAGTTCATCCACAACTGACAAGCACTACAAGCATAAAGACTATAAACCAACAATGAAATTATCAATTGTGTAGCTAAACAAGCTAGAAATGAAGCCAAAACACAGACTGAAGAGTAAAATGGATCATATATCTCATAATATGCTCATCAAATACACATGAGAGTCAAGTACTTAGCTTATCAATAAGTCAAGAGACCTCCTCTAGCCATCCAAAATTTGAACCCCTTCTTCTATTTGTGACCTTCCTAAATACTGTTTTTCAAAATTCAGTTAGCGTGTAAACCCTAACTTTTTTTAGCCTACTCATCGATAGGATAATGTCAAAATAATAATTACAAAAATAAAGTATTCCTCAAAAACATAACAAGTAACTTGTTTAGCTGACAATGCTCATAGGTCTTTAGCAGCGTCTGCTAACAGAGCTATCCCATCTAAGGCTTGAGCCTTTTTCCTAGCTTTTTGCTACTCAGCTTCCATCTCTGTCATTCTTTTAGTAAGCTCCTCATTTTGTTGCTATAGGCTTCTGACAGTCTGTTTTAATCCTGCAAATTTCATCTCTGTACTCCTTTTCCTTTTTAAGGCCTCTTTGGAGACTGCAGTCAGTTCTTGGTAGTGATCATTCACTTCTTATAGGTCCTCCTTGAGTCTTTTATTAGCTCTGATCAAACCATCATTTGTTTCTTGCATATAATCTATTTGATGTTTATACTACTTGATGGATCTTTGCAAATTTTCCTTCTCTGAGTCAAATTCCTTGCTTCCTGTTGTGCTTTGTAGCTCACTAGGTAGCCATGGGATGTTCAGTTTTCTAAAGATTTCCTCATCCTCAGGCAGCAGCTCTGTGGAAGTATCATGAACACTTGGGTTTTCTTGATTATCTGTTTCAGCATGAGCATTTTCATCCATCAACAGCTTGTTTTCTAAATAAGAAATCTCTGCTTCATCTTTTTGCTGTTCCCTCAACAGTTTACCTCGAATTTCTAAAAACATAGCAGACAATTTAGTCTCTGTGAGGCTAGATTCTTCTTCTGTCTTCAATGGTTTATTGCCTTTGCTGTTACCTTTGCTAGATTCTAGCTTTTCATCTGAGGAAGAAGTGTCAATCATGGTTATCCCTTCTATATTCAACTTAGGGTTTAATAACTTCTTCATGTTTAGCCTCAATTTGTTTTTGGGTCTAGTTTTGGGTCTTCAGCCTGGAGCAATCTCTCCTACTATCTTTAAAATTTTTCCTTGATGCATGATAGAGGCAAATTCTTTAACCTTGATCTTCTTTTTCTTTGGTATTACTGTCTTATCCTCTTGATTGTAGAACTCTCTATGTGTGCCAACCCTAGTCTTAGCACTGACAGTCAACTCATCTCCTTCCAACAAGTATCCTTCATCTTCAGATAAAATGGTAATTGGGCTTCATTGTTGGGCCTTAGTATTTTCTTCATCTCCTAAAACATTTTCTGTAAAAACAATTTTTTCATCAATGAGTGCTTCTGCTAGTGCTTTATTTTGTACAGGCTGGCTTTCCTTGTGTATAAACAACAAATTTTTGTTCTCACTGACAACTAAAGGTTACCGAGGTTCATAATTTCCTTTCGAAGGTTCTACCACTTCCTCCAATTGGACACATTTTTCATCTTCAGTCTTCTCTTTTTGTCTTAATTTTCTAATTAGGGTTTGTCCCTTATCAACCTGCTTTCTGGTAGGTTGTCCTTCCTGGTTATTTTGGAACCCATACCAAAAGAGAAAGTAGTCCTAAGTCTTTCCTTCTCTTCGCAGAACAGTGCTGATAATAAGCTTGATCAATCCATGATGAAAGATGGACTATGCAGTGTGGTCATGATGTTCTTTGATCCTGCTGGACATTTTTTGCAAGCTCTTTAACAGGAAGAAAGGGAGATTCATCCTTGATTCACCAGCAAGGTGCTGAAGGAACCTGAAATGATACTTGAAGACGAAAGCATACCTCCCTTCACATGTAATGTAGCTTTGTAGAACCTTGATAGGCTCTACCCATTCAGCTCTGAAATTATGGATAAGCACTCCCTTGATCCAATATGGAACAATGCCAGGCAATAGATACCTTTGGGCATTGAAGGTAAATGACACCTTTTTGAACCAAAGTTCTCCTTCATTCTTGACCCCTATTGCTTCAGCCACCAACTCTACAGTTAATTTGAAGTTTAGAGTATCAAATGATACTATATCCTGGTTATAACATTGAGCAAATTTATGAGAAACTTCGGTATTATATCCATCAATCTTTTTAAAGAAGTTCAACCGTCCAGCATTCTCAAAGAGTTCAGCACACCCTGGAAACTTGTCTATCCAATTCAGCTCAGTGGGCTAAGCCCTGTTGGTCTTCCCACTCTTCTTCATCTGCTTTCCCAAGGCTTGATGATGCTTCTGTGTGATTTTCAGAATCTGTTAGTGACCTAACAGCCTTTCTTCCTCAAGTTTTCATATTTTTGACAGTCAGTTCTCCTTTGGATTCTCCCTGGCTGTTTTTCCTTGATTTTTTAATAGTTAGTTCTATTATCAATGCAGGGAATGTTTTGTATCGAGCTTGGGTAATTCAGGTAAAATAGAGCACTAAAAATATTTAACAGAGCTGCTGCTGAACTTTACTACACTAGTACAAGTGATCAATTTTGCCACGGCAAAACGTGGCAATATCCACAGAAAATAATGGATATTGCCACGTCTAAGTGTTTTTTTTCCCGTGGAAACAATTTCGTCGCAATAGAGACGACCCCTAATTTGCGTCGCAAGAGCGACAATGTTCTATATTTTGTTAGATGACTAAGCCGTCGCTATATCCACACCTGGCCATCGCTGTATCCACACCGAGCCGTCGCTGTATCCACACCGGGCTGTCCCTGTATCCACGGCTGTGAATTTTTTTTTTAAAATGCCATCGCTATATCCACGGCTATAACTGTTTTAAAAAAAAAATACAAATGCCATAAGACCAATTCCATGTGGAAGTAGGTCATAATCCTTTGATCAAGCCACTATCGATATTACTGTCATCCCTGCTGAATAGCTGGACCAAACATGATGCATTTAAGATCTGTTTGAGATATGTTACCACTACTGAAAATGTCTAACCATATAATGGTTGTCTATACTATATCATCTATGGCTTGTAAGTATAGTATTGATTCTTGAACACACATGTTTGATAAAACATCTCATCTACATTAATATCAATTGATTTAACTGACTAAAGTCCTCTACGCAGAACATATCTAATCTGTGGGGTGCTCGTGCAATTGCCCCAGAGGGCTAGGAGGTAACACAATGGGAAGTTGCATATAAAAATCAATCTATATATGGCTTCAAAAACATATAGCCACAGCTACCAATGATAAAATCGTTATGCTTACTTAACAACCTGCCCATCTCAATAGATTGAAACTTGTGGCATGTGATAATCCTACCATATCATTGAACCAGGATTGAGACAATAGAAGAACTATTTTACTATAATCTACCTAATAAATAGTTCTCAGAATAGCAGTGGCAAAAAAATATCTACATTTTCTTGACTGTGAGAAACACAAAACTAAAGTAGGTAGATCATCCTATACCATACTGTACTTGTAGCTGGATGCCTAAAATGATGTAAGGTCAGGAAACATGCTATTACATCCATATGGATTGTAAAGAGGGGCTATCAAATGCACTTATTTGCTCATATGTTGTACTTAGAAAGCATAACCCTCAAACTAATCATTTGAAGTTGATCCAAACAGCCACAGTTGTAATTGAGGATTGCTATCTAAATCATTAGAGTTCCCTAAGCAATGCAATTGATCCATTTGATTGGCATTACAGCTTACATGCAAATAAAGAGAAATCTAGTCTGTTGCAACCTAATTCTTAAGCTGATCATTCATATGTATGTTTTTAATATAATCAATAGCCTATGGGCCAACAAGCTTAACAGTATAAGCATATCCATATGAGACCTCACATATCCAAAAGATTGCAGATTTTCATTTATTAACCATTTTATAAAGGGGCAAAACAGGATGGCCATCCCCTTATGAACAATTGCACCCTTATAGTTTGTTTTCTTTGGGAATTCAAAACCATGGACCATGTGGAAAGAGAATAAAAATTAAAAACTCTGAAAGAAACCCTCTGTGGCAATTGTAACACCAAACAGGGGGAATAGATCACCCCTAATTTGGACTGCTTACATGTACTATGGTCAGTAAGCATACCAAGTATTATGATGTTTAGTAAATGGTGAAGGAGCTTGCAAAATGTTTAAATCATCTGCTCCAATCTTTTGAAGAAAATAAAGCCTATGTTTTGGGGGGGGGGGGACGGACGGGCAGTGGGGCTGGTGTTGGAATTAAAAGACTAGATTCTCTGCCTTGAATTTGATACTAGGAAAAACTATAGAAAAGACATTCCATGGAGGAATCTGCAGTTATTTCAAATGTTTCACAACTCGCCTTATACAAGGCCAAGCTGAAAGTATCTCTACAACACATAATAGGAAGTTGAAGTTATTCTGTTAAATATTCATGAGGGGCTGTGTCCCATCAGCCAGGGGTGAAAAACTCATGTTCTCTGACTTTGTTAACAAGCATGCATGCCCAAGCAATGTTGTTGAATCTATTACCAAACCATAGCAAGAAAATGATGGATCCAGAGACCTCTTGCCGGAGGTGGAAAGTAATTCAAAAAGAACCACTCCATAACTATAAACATGAGACCTTATCAGACACACTACATGTCACAGCATACTCTGAAGCAACATACCAAAAGTGCCAGATATATCTGTTGTTGCATGAGTTTCAGAGACTTCCAGGAACCTGTAAAACAAGTTTATGGTCACTTTATGCCTCTCCATATCAATTATGTGCCTGTATATTGCTAGCATCTGACAGATTTAATAGACACCTAGCCTAAAAACCACCGCATTAGTATTACCTTTAATCCCTTGCAGCAATTTTATCCCACTTTCCCCACCTGACCGTAGATATAGCTTGCTCTACAGTATGAATTTTGTGCACATTTAACGAAGAACGAAGCTCTGATCCAGTCTTACTGTAATCTAAAATAAGAATATGTTTAGATAGATCATTTCTTGTTATGAGAACTATACAATGAATTGTAAATTGCTTCCCATGCCTGTGCAGAATCCATCTGGTGCACAACTTGGAAGGAATGTCGCAACTTTTCAAGGCCACGTCCTAAGCGGGCTATTGTAGGCATTGCATGAGCAGATTCAATAGCACACTCTATTCCATCTCCGAAAGCTAAAAGTCCTGTACAAGCCAGAATACTGCCACCAAAGGTTATGAAGGCTGAAATGATATAGTGTTGAAGGAAGATGGATTCAAATCTATGTGATTATCAATTATAAGTCTTCAATCATTAACATTATGATGCTTACGTCAAATCCATCCCATAGGCATAAAGGCTGTAACTATATCAATAAGAACTAAATCCCTAAAATTTTATACAAATGCAAAATTTTTGGCACAATGTTGTATATTGGAATTGCTATGCTTGAAGGAAGTTGTTATGGAAAGGCTGAGAGATAACTTGAGCTCTGTAAATAGAAATCCCCACCTATGAAACACAACTGGCAATGGAGGATTAGGTCTGTATTTCTTCTGAGGTCATTCTTCCAAAAGTATCTTTAATCTCCTCTCAATAAATTAGT
>LPNX010506652.1:80733-110391 GCA_001517045.1 Pseudotsuga menziesii | reverse complement strand
TGATGCATATGAAGGGGATGCTCAAGTTAAACAAAATACTTGTGAGCTTTGTTTTAGAAGAACTTGCAAAATAATAAGTTGGCGTGAAGGCTATGCCTCCAAAGAAACCCAACAAATCCCCAAGAAAGGGAATGTAACAACGATGGAAGTTGTGAAAGCTGCCCTTCAGGAAAGAATGTAAGTAGGAGCCATTTTGAAATGAAAAAGTGACTGCTAATTTGATGATATGTGCAAAAAATTTCACTCACCAACATAAGAAAATCGAGCAACTAAGCGAAGACAACGTCCTGGTGGCAACTTGAATTTATTTACCAGCAGTCTTTCCAGCCCATCATATACTAGCATAGCAAAAACCTGCAGTTTTATGACGCAATATCAGAAGCACAAACCTTTGGCAGCGAAACAGAAATCATCACAGGCTGTGGTTGGGAAGAAGTAAACTGTTTGAAAGGTAACAATTAATTAAGAGTTGACATATTGGAGCTGGTATACCATATAATATGTACTAATGTTCAAGCAATAGTTTAAACACTTAGAGTCAAAATATTATTAAGTAAAATCTTCTTTTTTAAATAGAGAACACTAACCATATGAGTTTGGATAGCACACTATCAAAACACAAAAGACCAATTGGATTAAATGCTGAGATTAGACTGCCAAAATTCACCCATGACTTGCCCCTTTTGTTGTCTGCTTGTCAGAGCTATCACGACTCACAAACTTAAAGTAACATTGGGAGCCCAATGAGATTTCAAAATGGGTAATCATAGCAAAAAGCACTTTGACTGACCATTTGTATATATAAACCCTCAAATGTTATGTAGGAGTAGAACTTATTTTATGGTTTTATGGTGTGATTAATGAATCATGGCATAAGAACATTGAAGTTAGTAAGCAGATCTTAGTAACTCACCTGGGCACCTTCATGCTTGAGCACAAAGTTGCGGTCATCAGAAACCAAGAGTGACTCCAGGGTTTGTGCTTCTTGTTTGGCTTTCTCTTAAGCTCGGATTCCATATTCTTGTATAAGGCCCACTGCATCAGTTTGTAATATAGTGAACTTCTTTTTAGTGTGATATGCAAATGGTAAAGCCAGCCATGGCATGATGGAGTGAAATATCTACAGGGACCACACCAGTGGGCTGAGAAATATAGACCCACTGTCTTCCCCAGAAGCTCCGCTACTGGAAACTATTGGCAAAACACAAATTGGCAATGAGACCATCTAGATTTTTCATATAAAGAAATGATATCCAGATTTTGAGGCAAAGTAAAACAAAAGCATAAATGGCAAGAACTCACCTTTCTTCCTCAATTGGCAAGGACAAAATCTCGTTCATTGGACAGCAGAAGAGACTCTACAGTCTGTGCAGCCATTATGGCCTCCTCTTTGGCCCTCAGCTCATCAATTCTCTTTGCAGTGAATGGATATCCCTCAGCACCATATTCTTCAATGATCTCCCAATTGCATAATCCCAGTTGACTTGAATAACCTGACCTCCTGATGTGTAGGAGCAGTCATCATTGATTCCTCCTGATCTCCTATCTTCCTGTTCAACTCAAGCTTACATATGACACATTTTTAATAACTGTGTAAAAGTGTTTCAGCATCATGAGTTATCCATTAGGTCCTTAGTCCTCCAGTGACCTCACACGAAGTGTTTCTATTTAGCATCCATGCACAAAAGAGACACAACCTCTTCCATATAAAATTCAAGTATCAATCCTTCTTACGTTTCACTAAGAGGGGTAAGAATCTAAAACTGTAAGACAAAAGGCATTCACAAAATTGGGAAATTCATACTCAAAATTGTTTTAGAGGAAAGGAACATTTTTGCTGACCCTGAAAATAATAAATTTCAACGTCACAAAACAGCTTCCATTTAAGGCACCACTAAAGGCAGTGATATAATAATTTTTTTTCCCAGTGTTCCATTATCCATTCCTGATACAGTTCATCACAAAGATCGAATTATATTATCATGATTTAACCAACAATTACCAGAGTTTCAACACAAAAGGAGTTTGAATATGTGAATGACAAAAAAACCAACTAACCTTATGCAAGAAGGCATTTGATAGTTTGTAAACCTGAGCACTGAAATTTGTTCCTGCATCCATAACAACAGTCCAGAGGTCTTCCATTGATGCAACACAACTTATATGCAAGCCATCTTCATTCCCCTTTTCAACATGTTGGTGCAGTCGAGAGTCCACAACATTATAATGATATCTGGCACATCAAATAGGTAAGAGTGAACGTATATGCATTATGGTACAATCAATTATCAATCATTGGAACGTTCTATCTTAAAATTTCAAGAACTATTAACAACATTTTGGAACCCCAAAGAGGTTGCTTCCACGCTTCTGCCCAACCTATCATACACCAATATCAATCCAAGCTTTCAGATGTTGCTTAGGCTTCCCAAGAGAGACTCACCAAAATAGCAAGCAAAATAGACAAACATGAAGGTCATTAATGACAAAAAAAGGTACTGCACTTGCATTTTCACAAACTCAACATGCTAATTATGTTAAAATTTCAATTCCATTCCAACTTCAAAACCCTAAACAAAGAGCATCCGATACCTTCTGAGCTCCATCTGTGTTGATTGGCCTCATTGAAGGATTTGACCCCAAAATGCCATCAAAAATAGTTATAAGCTTTAGATAATTTGGTTCTTCATCAAATTTCATATTGACAACTGCTTCAAGAAATTTTTTGAAAGGAGGTGGGCAGAGGCAACACATTGCTTCCGATGAAGTTGCCATCTTACTTTTACAAACAAGAAACCCTTTTGTGTCACCCTACAAAAGAAAGAGAGAGAGAAACACTCCTTACAAGTACCTAAGGCTAAAAGAGGACCTTATCTTGAAAGCATGGTACCAAAATACTAAATTCTTGAACTACCTGGTAACCTTGCCAAGGTAGCCTTCCTCGAAGAAGGAATATCAAGGTGTATGCCAATGACTCAAGGTCATCTCTTCTACTTCTTGTTCTACCTAGGTGGGCATGGACACTTGCATACCGTACAGTTCCCCTGATCACAAACAGAATGTTAGTTCATATCTGGGGGAGAGGAGGCAGAATTAAACATAAATTTAATATCATAGGAATTCACAAATGAAAACACTGACCTGAATATGTCTGGCCTCTGGACATAGTCAACGTGCTTACCAGTCAATACATCCTTCCATATTGAAGCTGGATAACAAAAATACATTAGTGGTGTACTTAGAAATAATATAGGATGATGATTAATGTAGAACAGTAGTGATTTGTTCAGTTTTTGTTTCCTTAATTCTGAATTATCCATAAATAATGTTGATCTTTTGTTTTGGCAATGCAGAGTCCTGCTGAAGATTTAATTAAATTCAAATTATTTGGCCAGTTGTGTAGCAAGTTGTATCTTATGAAATTTGCATGGATGAACAAGAATGATTTTACATAGAGAGCAAAATATCATTAAAATTGAAGATCCTCAGCAAAAGATGATCGTAATCAAGGGAGTCAACCAGTCACATGTTCAACTCCTTTCCTCTCTCTGAGATATACCTAAATCAAATGAGAATTAGATGGTATGGAGAAAAAAGGATATCTACAACATGCTTTATCCTTCACAAATGATTATTCTTATATGCTGAGTTCTATCTAGTAATTCTTTTATCCTTAATGATATATATTTTGAAAACTATTCACAGAAGTGCTATAATCCTCTAAAATAACGCTGTGGGTGAAATTTAAATGCAAAAGCCCCAAGCTTGCAACAAAAAAGAAACATTATGAATCCCCGGGTTATGTCTTAAAAATCAAATAACGAAACTTAAAAAAAAGAAAGGCAATGCCTAAAATTAAATACAAGGAATTTCAGTATTACTGATTAAAGTTGAAATTTCTCTCCAAACCTTTTAAAATAACGAAACTTAAAAAAAAGAAAGGCAATGCCTAAAATTAAATACAAGGAATTTCAGTATTACTGATTAAGGTTGAAATTTCTCTCCACACCTTTTAAAATAGATCGATAGAAATTTAAATGACAGACATTTGACACTGTTTAATCATAATGTCATTTTGAAAATTGAAATCATGTAATCCAAATGGGGTATGAATAATAAGTGAATACCAAGACAGCGACGTGAAGGTATCTAATACAATTTTTTAGGTGTAAGACTTTAAAGTAAATAAAATAAAACTTACCCAAACCAAGATCTACCAGAAACAGTTTTTTCTCATCTGAGGTACCAGGCTGTCCCATTAAGAAATTTTCTGGCTTAATATCTCCATGGACAAATCTAAAATGGAAAATCATAACTATTAGTATTTATGTAAGAAATGAATCATTGCAATAAGCCACAAAAGCTACCTTAAAGCATACCCTTTAATGTGCAGCTTTTCCAATATTGATATTGCCTCCACTGCAATGCACGCAATCATCTGGGCCGACATCCTGTCTCAAATATCCATTGGCAATCACAATTAGAGTAAAAATTACTTAAAATATGCAATATGCCTTGTCCAAGGCCATAGTAATACAATGAAGCAATAAAAAAATAATCATTTCTTACACTTGACCAGCATTATTCTAAACATCCCAAAGACTAGGCCCCAACATATCCATAACCTGTAAAATTGGACAAAATATTAATATGCATAATAATTAACAAATAACAAGAATACGATGCCACAATTATCACAACTAAATGGATTTATTTTAAAGCATGTCTAGAAAAAAATGCTGTAGCAGGAATATACAAAGTCCATGGACAATGCAATGAAATTGATGCAGTATTACCACAATTAATGCTCCAACATAGCAAAATATAGTAATCTCCCTGTCGAGGCAACCCATGAGTTCCACCAAGCATACTGTAAAGACACAATAAATGCATATAAAAACCGTACCCAGTAAAATGAGCACTGCAGCAAAGAAGGTGATGAATCAAATAGAAATGGGGAGTAAAGATATTTACTTGTAGACTTCCCACTCATAAGGTGGACCATTAACACAGCTTTTATTGCGGTGCTCAAACTTTAAAGCAACCTACATATAAAACAAGACATCATTTTTAAGAACCATTCTAGCTCAAAACAAGCACTCCTTCAACATTCACAAGTATGCTACATCACCCATGCAGTCTGTGTTTACAAGTTTCTAATTGCCACAAGGAGATCAGTACCTGCAAAGCATTCGCTCCTGTGCGATCTGTGCTTCCACACAATCTGTGCCCAACGTAAACTTGACCATATCCACTATTACCTAATTTTTTATTAACTTTGTAAACAGGAGAATTAATGACCTGAACCTGCATGGTAAAACAACATTTGCACCATAAGAACAGCATTTACAAACTACCTTTCAACAAGTCCTTTTAATAAATTTAGCATAAAAGCCACATCATTTGAGTCTGTGTTCAGCAATCAGGAAATCGCCAAACTTCACCAATGAAAAAGAAAATTGTGTTCACGAAAAATTACAATAAAGCAAGTGTGTTTTGTTAACATTCAAGAGCAAAACCATTAAGAGAACAACACAGGCTTCAAGCCTTCATAACCTCTCCATCTGGACTTGTATTGGTCGGACAGGTATTTTACACACCAATTACTAACAATCAAAAACATGCAACGCAAATCTGAAGGGCATCCCGTACATCCTCATCACATTTTATCTTAAAACGGCCAATTTTCAATCACAAAATGGAAACATAGCGGGACTGACCCCCTTTTAGAGAGATTGAACTTGAAGTACAAGATACAGTAAGCTACGGCACATATTTCTTCTCAAACAGTGCGGAAGTCTCAGCTAAATATTTTCTGGCCTTCCGACAGCCCCCAAATTAAACCTACACCATTTAGGTTTACTAAAATCGGTTCATGCACTAAATACAGCCAACTTTTGCACACATATCCGATTCAAATAACAAGGATTTTCACGACCTAAAGACCGTGATATTCCCTAGACCGTGATAGACGCAAAGCAATTGCCAGATCCATCCAAGAAAGACCTTCCTGGACTTCCATTAACATAGTATATAAATCAATAAAAGATTTTCAACGGCCGTTACTTGCTTCAGTGCTCCTCCAAACAATAACCTACCATGTCACAAAATGGTAAAAGCATTCCCAGTCTCATATCCACACATCGCCGCTCGCAATAAAACCAAAGGGAAAAATTAATGCAGCGCTAAAATAATCTCCCTTCAAGATATTAAAGGTAAAGAATTTGGTGGGCTACGCTTGCTGAGCACGAAAAAGGGAGGATTAGAAACATTTCAAGTTTGACACTGGCACAACTTCTTATCTGCTAGACACAATACCTTCCGATATTTCTCAACTACAACAAGTTTACAAGATTTTAGAGGCTAAATAGTTTCTTCTAACAATAAACATGCACAAATAGTACAGATTGCAAGGTTTCATAGACTACGATTGTAATGAGAGCTAAAAAAAAATGGAAGTGAAAACTTAAACTACACCCCGTGCAAAGGATCGCCAGAAATTGTCATTCTTAACCAGCTCTGAAGTAGAAAATAAAGTATCAAGGATGTATGCAACAAATCGCCCAAATAAAAACTAACAAAATAAGATTAAAACAGCCATAAATTACAGTATCTACTGACAAACTTAGCAGAACCTTAGAAATGAAGAACTCAATGCGTTTAGTCCAAGACTTTACACCGCCGGAGCTAAGCCATTAAAAATGTGCAAAACATTCGAACATTACCAGCATTTTTACATCAGGAAATATTCAAGACTTGAGCACTTGAGGAGGCGAACTGGCCCACAACAGTCAAACCATAAATCGGCCTGATCGTGCAGGCAAACCGGCCCATGCAGGACAACGCTTAACCACGTACTCTAGGGGAGATTGGAACACCCCGTGGTCGGCTTTAAATGTCACTGACCTCACTGTTGAGCATTAACCCCACTGGGAGAAATATGTTAATTGTTGGTTATTTTTAGACTTTTCAGATCAGGTGACAATCTCAAACAAAATAAACCAAATCTGAATTACATCTCCCTCTGTAGAATTTCCCAACACCCGAAATTTTCAGTTTCATAAAAAATGAAAAGGCATTGAATTCTTTCAATTCGCAACCCAATAGGCATAAATCTAGAACTACTATCATACCAGTAGGCCTGAATTTAGAGGGGATTACCATACCCTGATTTAGATATCATCATTAAACAACTAAAGACAATTAAGAGTAATCTGGAACAAAGCTTGAGCTGAATGAAGGCCGCATTATTATTATTAATTTCCTAAGTAAAGATATTTCAAGAGAAAATTCAGACCATTTGTACTGAAATTATAATGGGGTTTTGGCTAAATTAAGAGGAATTATTACTCAGAGACATACCGGCATAACCAGCTGCAAGTTATCGGCTTCCTCGATCCACACCTCCAGCGGCCCCTGTATTTGAAACGACAGAAGCACCGCCTCCGTCGCTAAATTAGCGAACTCAATCAAACCCCCAAATGATTTCCCCCTATCGATTCCCGTCTCCTTTTCCTCATAATACCTCGAAGAAGTTAGTTCATCAACAAATCTGGTGGAGAAAACTTTCTCCCCCACTTGCATGTCCAGATCGTAGCTTTGCATCTTGCCAAATTTAGCCCCCGTGGTCTCTATGTTGGACACCGCCACTTCCTCCGAATTCCAGTCTTGCGCTGCGGATATCACCTGGATCACTTCCTGTAAAATCCTCCCATTAAAATCTGTGCTCAAATTTTTCCCCAAACTAATATATTAAGCAAACTTTACAACATACATACCGAAAGCGAATTCAGGGTAGCGGCCGGGATTTGATCTGCGGTTATATTGTTGGAGGTTGCGAGTGAAATCGGTGAGAATACTACTGTAAACCAAATGAAAATCCATAGACGGAACATCGTCGTATTCTTCTTTCTCGCTTCACAACAATCTGGGAATCAAGAGGCACGGGCAGGGGAAACTTCAGGAACAAGCATTGTCCGAGGCGGCGAAAAACTTCAGAAAACAGCGGGTAAACCAAAAAACCAACAGGCAAACGCGAAACACGTGGCAAAATCCGATTGGAGCTATAGACGAAAATGAACTGTTCTTTTCCGAACTTGTTCGGAGAGAAACGCCTAAGGGCGTAATTATGGATTTATTGTATTCTTTAATGTTATAAATTTGATTGAAAATATAATATTTATTTAGTATTTTTTTTATAAAATATATAATTAGTTTATATTTGTAAATTAAAATGTGACTTTTTTAAAAGCCCCTTCATGGAGAGGGACATAAATATATACCCTTCAATTAAAATTAAGACTAAATTAAGCCCCTTCAAATTTGATCCCTGTTGTACATATATCGTACCTGGTTGTTGGCAATATAAAGATGTAAGACGATCTATCAAACTTTCACCGTTACACCAAATACCTTTTATGGAATGGATGGGCTCGCGTTCACGTTTACTCAATCATTTGTTACGTTATTTATGCGTTGTACATTGCAATGAATGCACAGTACTTTAACCATTCTATAGTTTGATACTTCAGCAATGGCGGAAATTTATGATACCACCAATATTCCGCTGTCATAACAGCTGGGCGTGTTTGTTAAGTATGAATTGAAATCGTTACCTATTGCCATGCTTCCCATGGTTTGCAGGCGGTGCTTCCCGAGAACCTGCGCATGGATTTCTTCGTTGTCTTCTTGATTGTCAGCTTCCTGAGAATCTGGGGATGGATATCTTCGATGTGTTCTTGATCGTTAGATTCCTGGCGTTCACATGCAGCTATGTTCTGTTTCTCATCAACATGAGAAATACAAAGAACGGAGCCCCTCCTGATTTGCCTTTTCGTAGGGATGCTCCCGTCCCTAATTTATGCATTTCAACGATCTATACGATTCCATTTCACGAATCCTTATCCAATGCGGGGGAACTTTTGTGGTCAAAGGCCTTCCGCATCTCACTGTCGTTACCAGTGATCTAGTAAACGTGGAGTACATTCTTACAACTAAGTTTTCAAGTTTCCCAAAGGGTCCCGGTTTCAGGAGCGCGTTTACAGATGTTTTCGGTGATGGATTGTTTAACTTGGATTGTAGATTCAACAAAGGAAGGCGTCTGTGGTAGACTTCAATTCTGTTATATCTAGTATCTCTTATTTGTTAATAGCATGATCCTTAAATGCTTTCACAAATTAAGGAATGGTGAGAAAGAGATTGACTTAAAACACACCACTTCAAAACGTGGTTGTAAGAATGTACTCCACGTTTGCACGCCTTCAACAGTTTAACTATACAAGTCGTCCGCCTGATTGGATTGGTCAAATCGAATGATGGCGAGGCTTAAAGGGTGGGCATCCCACTAGGAGCTAAGTCACAATTGGTATATCTATCGGACCTGCAGGTTGTTGAATATATTTTTTGAGAGATTGCTGTTCCCATTCTACAAGATCTCAGTACTTTGCTTTTCAATAGAAAAAAAGAAGTACTTTGCTTTTATAAAGTATGTATATTTATATTCTTTTAATCAAAAACACTAAGTATATTTAGTATGTCGATATGCGTTTTTATTTCATAGAATTCAATTTGAATGCGTTTTTATTTCATAGAATTCAATTTGAATGAGATGCAAATTGAGATTGATCCACATTAATTTTTTATATTTGAGCCTTAGATTGTTAAAGTTAGCCTGGGTGTATCTGTGAATGGAACATCAATTTTGGTATATTTATGGTTGTACAGCATGTGTATAATGGGAATGCTGCAAGAAAGTTCATGTGGGTGGGATTATCAGGGCCTCTTGGATGTGCACCGCACTTCTTGTGGGGACGTAACAGCAACGAAGGGGAATGTGTTAAGGAAATAAATAGCATGCTGATTGAGTATAATTTTTCACTCAGGTACATCGTGGATCAGTTCAACTACAAACTTCCAGGTGCTAATAAAATCTTTTGCTATATATACGCTGCAAGTATGGATATAGTACTTACAATCCTGGTAGCTATGGTAAGAACACGAAACAGATACATAATATTTCTACTATGGTGGTGTGTGCAGAAATTGCATGATACTGATCTTGAATCTAGAGATTATTTTTTTTTGCAGGTTTCAAGAATGCAACCGATGCTTGCATTCTTGGCGCTGGGAAAATACGGTGGACGCATTCTTGCATGCTTTGCAGCTTCCTCCCATGTTTGGTGGACGCATACCATGATTTGCTGCACGGCGTGTCGGCCTTCCTTATTATTACAAATCCTCCTCTGCCTCACTTTCAGGTTAAGGCTGGAAAGTCTCTATGTTTCTTTTCAAAATACACTTTTCGTTTTTGTAGATTTTAGTCTTAAACATATATGCATTTTCACAAAACCAGCATTTATTTTGTCTGAGTGATTTCCAAAATAAAAATAATAACAACCTGAGCGGTCTAGTTACAGAGTGGCTATTTCAACTCAAAAGCCACAAAGGGTTCTACGTCTCCTTCTCTCCTGGTTGACTTTAACTCTATTCCAAGTTCTTATTTGACATGTTTTTTATTTCATTTTACAGGAACACAGAGAACTGCTTCTTCTTAATTGTTGGTTGAATCTGGAGTAAGCATAAATTGTATTGTCTAAACAAATCTCATTTTAAGATTTTAAATTTTAAAATTTTGTTTCATGTTTTTTTATATTATTAGACATGTCCAAGGAGGGTTGGAATTTGACGGGCAGATGCCTCTCTCATGAGCATTTTATCAATCAAAATATTGTTAAAATTTTTAAAAACCTTCTCAAAGTGGCAAACAATTTATTGGATGTATTTTTTATCATTGTTAATTATTTTTTCAAAGAGTAATCATTTTTTATTGATAAATTTGTTAAAATATGTGTATGCCTAGATAAATGGCTTGAGTAGGTGGTATGTTATTATATATGTAATAATGGGTGGCATGTTATATGTTATTATATATGTAATAATGGAGATTGGAACTTTTTGGTAGGTGGGTGAGTTTGCATTCAATGAAGATGGCATTGCTTTCATTCTATTTGTTTTGTATTTCTTATATTGGCCTAACATTGTCCTAATATGAGGCCATGCCCTTCTTTTCAGTGCTTTTCTCTAACCTTTGTGCCATTCCTCTAAAGGATAAAGTAAGTTTTCAAGTACAAAAGTGCCACCCCTAGAGAAGTGAGTACCATTTAGAAGAAGTCCTCATTTTTATACCATTTTAATGAAGGAATTAACCCAACCACCCACGAAGCTTCAAGACTTTATCATCTACCAAATTTACCAAGCATCAACAATTTATCATCACTTAGTGAAACCATGTCATATCTCCTTATTTCATGGGATATTAAAGAATACCCCTAATTTCACTATATATTGATAATTACTTAGAAACATCATTTTGCTAAGCCCCCCTCCCATTGTGCTCCCAATACATATTTCCAATTAATAAAACCTTATTTTTACTAGAAACCTCTTTTTATACCCCCAATACCTATAAACCCCCCATACCTTATTCTCGCCCCCCCAATACCTACAATATATTAACCTTATCCCATCTGCTCAAAAGTTAGAAGCACCTACATACCCATTTCTTTAAGGAGTTTGAAAGTGCTCTCGTTTAGCTACAATGGACTTGGAGCTACTAATTTTGAAAAGATGTTATTTTCATTTTTTTTATAAATTTGATAATAATCTAAAAACATTTTTTAAAGAAACTATTATGTGTTTTTTCTTAAACATTAAATTGTTTTTGTTATTTTGTTATTGAGTTGGGTTAACATGGAAGACTCCCAAATCCACTTTAGACATTTCTAATACTTCCAAGTTACAATTTATAGGTCTTGTTGTTAAAAAAATTTCACTAATCTATTCACTTTTTTTTAAATGATTTATTTGAATATGTTAAAACCTAGTAACATTTAAGTATTCTTTTAGACTTAGTTATTGGCTGAAACAATTACTTTTACTCATGGGAATAAAAGTTTTTAAACAAGATTGAAGTTGAAAGTGGTTTCTTCCTATCTATTTATAGCCAAGAGAAAGTGAATGGCCCAAAAGCACTAACCATGAACTCGTTGATACAAATTTTGACCCTCCCCACAAAAAATATAATTAAAGTTAAATTAAACTCCATAGTTGTCAATTTGAGTGAAAAAATGTATCACATCACTCACTCTATATTAGTAAAACATGTATCTAAAGATCCTTTTTATTATAAGGATTTTTATATATTCAAATTAATTTGTCAAATATATAAGTTTACATTATTCTTTTTTTTTTAAATTAAAATAAAATGAATTAACTATGTTAGAAAATTAAATACTTGGTAGATGCAAGTTTATGTACAATAATAGTTGAATAATCCAAAAGAGTCCATATCTTGAAAAAATAGTCTTATTAAACTTTTTTTAGACAATGTAAGGAGAGAAGATCATAGCACAATCTCAATTGCAATGTATTTTTTTAATGAATAGCTTCTATAAAGGGAATATTATTTTATCTAGCCTTTTAACTCAAGTCCTTTGGAATGAAATGTCACAATTTCAATTAAAACATTGATATGCAACATGTTAACATTGAAAATTTTGGTATGTTACATTATATGTGGCCTAACTTTAATCTCTGAAAAAAAATTGTAGGTTCCATCTTTTGTTTGTTTCCTAAGTTTATCACTTGATATATTTTAGTTTTTTAGTTCCACCCTAACTTTTGAAAAGGTCAATTTCTCAACATAAATCGCCTGGTTGACTTTTTTTTTTCCAAAGAAAAAATTCGTAAATATTTTATTCACATTCAGCAGATGGCCCAAAAGGTCCATTATACAAAAATCAACTATGAAGTTGTCATTACATACCGATATTTGCCTCAAGAAGAGCACATAATACCATTATCATATCCAAAATCTGATCCAACAGTAAAGTTGTCATTACATACAAGAAATACCTCAGAAAGAGCATGATTACTTTTTTGCAAAAATCATCAAGTCTGGTCATAGCAGACTTTTTTTCATCATTCCTGATAAATCAGGTTAGATCAACTGTATAGAAGGTGATCACAAGCAAAAACAGCCCAGAGCATAACTAGTTGGCTGAAGTAGTCTCAACAAGCAAGAACTGTAATCAATGCTGGAAAAAAACACAGCACCTAATAAAAAGGCCATCCATGCCATCCAATGAAGAAATATCATATCCATTTCAGCGTCAAATAAGAGGCCAATCAGCCCACATGTCATACTCTCAGTATTTTTGCATGAAGATCACCAGTGGCAAGATGAAGCATATAAAAATCAGCCAGAGCATCATATCCAGGATGGAGCCAAATAAAAATCCAGAAGTGCCCAAGCATAGAAATCGCCATAGAAACCAGCAAGGTATTAACAAAGAAACTATCTGAAAAAAATAAATAAATGCATGAAGCCATCATCAATAATAGTCATACACCTGTAGATCAACAGCTCACATAACCATTTTAGAAAACTTGAAAGGTTTCCACCATTGCTGCGCCTTTCTGTTCACAGATACTCCAAGATCCTTCAAGAATGCTGCCACCTGCTTTAGCCAAAGTATCTGCTTTGTAGTTTCTTTCCCTATAAATGTGTTTGAAAGACACATAAGCAAGACTATCAGCTAAACAATGAACATCTTGAAGAATCATGGCTAATTCAGTATTTAGTAATCGATATTTACTAGATGTCCAGTTTATGACTAACTGGGAATCCCCAAATACTTGAATTTTATCCAAATTATGCTGCCTAGTCAGCCTAAGAAGAAGCTTAAGTGCACAGAATACTGCATAATTATTAGTGCCCAAACCTAATCCTGCTTTGAAAGTAACATAATGGATATCAGATATGAACAGAATACCACCAGCCCCACAAATCATTGGGTCCCCAGCTGCAGAGCCATCAAAGTAACCCCATGCATAAGTTTTATCAATATCTTCCACAAAAATTGATCTGATAGAGACCACAGGTAAAGACTGTGGTAAATTCTTTATCATACCCAAACTGTAGCTTGATACCTGTGCAGAGGTTGTGACAAGATCCTCAAAACAAGACCTATTTCTTGCTCTCCAAATAAACCAGAGTACAATGATAGGTAAAGATTTGATAAGAACCACATCTGAAATAAAGCACCAGTTTTTAAAACAAGCAGACAGGGAATCACCATACCATAAATTATTAAGTTTCAAATGATCCTCAATAATTGACCAAATTGATTGAGTAAAAGGGCACTCCACAACAATATGAAAATTGGATTCACAGCTCTGTTTGCATAAAAAACACCTTCCAGGACCTTCTCTACCCCTAGTACAGAGAACATCCCAGGTCAATGCTTTACCAGAGAGAAGAAACCAACTAATTTTTTTTTTTTTTAGTGGACACTTCATCTTCCAGATGACCTTCCACCACCAGATCGAATCCACTTCTCTATTCATAAGCTCAGCATAACCCTCTTTAGGAGAATACTTGTCGGTTTCAGATAAGTTCTAGATAAGGCAATCAGCTGCAACATAGAGTCTAACATGGCTAGACTTGAGAATGGCTATGTATCCATTCCAAGCAACAATCTCATGAGGTTCAGTAAATCCAATAGTGTCTGCAGATAACCAATTTTAAGACATCAAACCAGACATACAATGAATTCCAATATCAGAAATGTATTGAAAACCAGCCAAGTGTAATCTATCTAAACATAGGAACGGGAAGAGCATGTCTCCATTTACATCCAGACCATGGATCTAAACCAATACGAATGTCCTTACCAGCTCCAATCTTCCAGACCAGAGAATTACCAATGAGATCAAAAGCCCAAAGAACAGCTTTCCAGCAGATAGAGATGTTCTTTTTCTTTTTAGCATTAGATCTAATCCAATCCAGAATATTCATTGGATAAATATATTTCTGTGTTGCAATCTTAACCCATAAACCCGAGCCATGAATGATATTCCAGACATTTTTTGCTGCAAGTGCCTTAGCAAATAAAACCGGAACTTTAAGTCCCCATCCACCCAAAGATTTGGCAAAGCAAGTAACTTGCATGAAATCCAAGGTAAACCAGAAGAGTTTTGTTTACCAGCCCAAAGAAAATTAAAACAAAGCTTTCTGATTTTGTCTATGACTCCCATAGGAACCCATAAATGCATCCAATAAACTGGTATAGCCTCTAAAATAGCTTTTATCAAAATCATCTTTCCTCCAATTCTGAATCCTTTGTTCAACTTTAATAATCAGCCAATCCCAATCCTTAATAAGATATCTACAAGGTTTAAGATGAAACCCGAGGTACTTCATGCCCTTTACAATTCTGTCAACGGGAAAACTGAAGATATTCTGTAATGTAATAACTTCAGAATCTTCCATACAGGAAAAATATAAAGATGATTTATTATCATTTATTTGCATCCCTGATGCCTTACAAAAATGCAATAATATCTCTTAAAGAGTGGAGAGAGATTGTTCAGAACCATCATTAACCATGACAATGTCATCCACAAAGAGTACATGAGTTAAAACTGTATCATTACCAAATGGTAAACCATGATAAGTCTCACATAGTTTAGCATGAAGAATAGCCCTCCCAAGACCTTCAACCACAATAAGAAACAGAAGTGGTGCCAAAGGACACCCTTGTCTGAGTCCCCTACCAGATTTAAAGAAATTGGAAGCAACACCGTTGATGAGCAAAGAGAAAGAAACAGAAGATAGACTGCTCATAACCCACGCAATAAATTTTCCTACGAATCCCAATTTTGCTAGAATAACCCGAAGATAGGTCCAGCTGACTCGATCATAAGCTTTAGAAAGATCGATCTTAATCATGAAAGCTTTTATGGATTTAACATGGATGGTATGCATACCTTCCTGAATGACACCTACAGCATCATGAATTTGCCTTCCCGGCAAAAACCCAAACTGTTCCCCAGATATACATCTACCCAAGACCTTTCTGATTCTGATCGAAATAATCTTACCAATAATTTTGTATACAAAATTACACAAAGATATAGGTCTAAAGTCCTCAAATGATAAGGGACGATCAGTCTTAGGAATAAGGGAAAGAAAGGTAGAATTAAAACTACCTGGGATTTTGCCAATTGTCTTGGACAATTTGATGACTCTTAAAAGATCCTCGCCCAAAACATCAAACAGGCATCTATACACCTCAACTGGAATACCATCTGGTCCAGGACTCTTATCATTTTTGCTGATGGATAAAATATGCTTGATATCTTTAATAGTGATAGCCTGCATATTCATCCTCTGAAACATAAGATGGAAAATGACCAGCACTATGAACAATCTCTGGAAGATGGAGGTCATTTTCTTCTTTGAATAGGATTTCAAAATGCTGAATCCCAGCCTCAGATCCTTCCACAAGATTTCCAGAATCATAAAAAAGTTTCCAAATAGAATTGCGACATTTCCTATGAGCAGCAAATTTGTGAAAGAAAGGAGTATTTTCATCACCACAACTCAACCATAACGCCCTACTTTTCTGGCGAGCCTCTTTTTCCCGAAAAAAAAGAATAGAATTCTTGCGAGATTCAATCTCAATCAGCAAATCTTTATCAGCCACTGATGTAAAGCCAAAATGCCTATCATAAAATCTTTTCAACTCATATTCAATATCAACCAAATCTTTAATGTTCTGAGCATTTTTTTTCAGTGACCACTTAATAGAGATTGCTTTAATTCTTTTAAGATTCTCACTAAATTGAGCCGCAGGAGATAAAGCAGACTGAGCATCAAAAGGCACCCAAGAGTCTTTTAATGCATCAACCAAGTCAATATGATCCAACCATCCTGCATTAAACTTGAAAGGACTATGGGCTTTAGTAGAAAGAGAAGAAATTTGTAAGAAGACATGTTGATGATCAGAAACACCTCCACACCCAATCCATTGTTTAAGAAGAAAATCACAATCTAGGAAATCAACCGAAACTAATAGTCGATCCAACCTTTTACTAATACCCTCAAAACCAACTCTGCGATTACTCCAGGTAGGCATAGACACCAACGGGTTGATGTCAACAATCCCCAAGCTCTCCAACAGATTGTGGAAAAAATTAGTTAAGGGATTTGCCTGTGCTTTAAACCCCCAGATCTCAGAGAGACCCAAGGAAAAATTAAGATCGCCCCCAAAAACTAAAAAAGGAGACAAGAAAACATCCATCTTTATCAAGTTATTCTAGAAAGATTCCCTGTCCAGATAGGGCGCATTAAAATCGCCTGGTTGACTATGATGTACACGTCTCTGACCTGGAAAACTTTATGAACACCGTTGAAATTCGATAGAAGTTGGGAGGTAGTTGGAACGAATATTTAAATCCTGCGATCTAATTGATTCGCAGATCCTCGGATATTAATAATATTTTGTTTTAATCACATTTTGATTATAAATATGAGTTCTTAATTCATGTAAGAGTTTAACTAGGGATTGCTTCAAAAAGTGTAAAAAAACCTTTGAATAAAAAAACCTAAAGTATATTTAAGAAGTAAAAAATAAAAATAAAATAATTTTGATAAAGGAAAAATAAAATAAAATAAATTTAATTGAAATGTAATTACCCAATCTTTATAAAAAAAATTATTTCTAATACTTTATCTTATTAAAACTATAATAATTTATAAAATAAAATAAAACAATGTTTACAATGTATTTTTGTGACCATGTAGATGAACAGTGTATAAAGATCATTTTCAAGGCATTGTAAGTTTTGAAATGTTTTTTACAAATTTCAAAGCAATACAAGTTTTGAAGTGTTTCTTTTAAAGATGAAATATTACGTTTTGAAAAAAGATATTAATAAAGTAAATTATTTTACAATTTATAATTTTATAAAAATTATATTAAGGCAAATTAAAATAAAAAAATGAAAACTTTGTAGTATATATATATTTTTAATTTAATTTAATTTATTATATTAAAATTTACAAATTAGATGATAAAGTTATATTTAAATACACAAAATTTAATTAAACATGATAGTTTTGAAAAATGAATACTTATACTAAATTAATCGTATTATGTTAAAGAATATTAGCAAAGGGCCGTAAGAGGCAATGTTAGTGAAAAAATAAAATGCAAAAAGTGGGGAGTTTCCGTGGTCCCTTGATTCTTTCTTGGGTGTTTTTGAAAGGCTTCCCACGCTAGGTCCGGGCTTTGGGAAAATGAATTCGACAAGAGACTTGAGTAGCTGTAACTAGAGAATTATGGCAGGGGTGAANTTCTTGGGTGTTTTTGAAAGGCTTCCCACGCTAGGTCCGGGCTTTGGGAAAATGAATTCGACAAGAGACTTGAGTAGCTGTAACTAGAGAATTATGGCAGGTGTGAAGCTGAAACAAGAAACAATATAAAGATAAAAAATGGCATGTATTCGACAGTATGTTCAAGATATATTTGTAACTACAAGTTTTGACAATGGAAGAAAATCAAGCCACAATTAAACGTTTGAGCCATTTTCAATTTTTAGACTATTTTGTTTCAATATGCATAGTCTATAAAACTAAAGACCATAGATCTAACTTATCAATTGAAACATGAAATGTTTCAAACCATAATTAAAACTTTAGAAATACACTTTAGTTAAGCAAGATCCTATGTAGGTGCAAAAACAATTCTCCACTCAAGCTTACAAATCTAATCCAATCAATGAAAGTAAAAGTTGAAACTTGAATTTAAGAGACGAAATAGAAAAATTAGTTTCAATATCCATAGCATAGTCTATGAAGCTAAAGACCATAAATCTAACTTGGTAATTGAAACATGAACTCTTTCAAACCATAATCAAAACAACTATGTAAAATGTTATGTCAAATCCATATATATAAGTGTGTATCTCAAATGCTTATATAAGTGTGATGTTAAATATATACAACTAAAAAAAATATACAGCTTAGAAATCTAATCCAATCAATGAAAGTAAAAGTTGAAACTTTAACTTAAGACATGAAATAGACAAATTTGCATAAGTTGTGAATTGAGCAACTTGCAAAGCTCAAGTATATTGGTTTTTCCCTAATCCTTTGTCTAAATTTATTTCTTTTCCTTGTATAAAATATGGCACACGACTGAAATCGACAACAAAGAAAATATGGTTTTCATTTTTTATTAAATAGAAGGAAACAACTAAAATACATTTAAAAGAGTATATTGGTCTAAAAAAAACATGGGCCAGTGCAAGAAGATGAGAGACCTTTTAGATGCAATCCTAGTTTTCAAAAACACGATCACATTACCAAAAAATACAACACGTTTCTGCTACATAGCACTTGCTATGGTTCAACCCGAGCCTGACATGTCATGGGACATGTAGGATAGGAAACCATATCGTGTACGCGTTATATAACTACAAAACGTGCTCGCGATCTGTAGTTCTAAAACGCGTATGCGATTTGGAAAACTAAAAATAATTTATATACATAGGCCCGAAACTTGCGGCCTGTTTTACCTATCAGTAACGCAAAAACGACAGTGATTTGGAGTGTTTTGGAGCAAATTAAGTGCTTGGGATTGTTGGAGGAGCTGATTTAGTTGGAGGGGAGGAGATTCCACTGGTGAATTATCATCCAACCAGCTAATTCAATCACCCAAAGCATTCTTTTTTGTCAACTTTTAACCTATAATGGTGTTTTTTAATAGAATAATCAACCTAACAACTCCCAAGCTAATGTTTGATGGATTCAAACTAAAAGAGGCTATAAGAAACAAAAACATCATGTCTAATAGATATTCAATGTTCCAAAAGGCTAGAAATATATAAAACAAGCACAAGTATAGAGTGTGTCTGGAAGGAGGCTAAAATTATAAGCCAAGGGTTTTAACAATTAAAAAACCAATATATATCTACATTCAAATTAAAGACAAAGAAAGATAGAAAGCCCACATCATAACGAGATTGAGAGGCATAAACAAAAAGGAACAAAAATACTAGAAGAGAGACACAAAATTACTACTGAGCATGGTTCTAAACAACACATATCTCATAATTCTCCACAATATGCAAGAGAGAGTAATGGACAAGCTAGCTTATGTTCCAATTACAATAGAAGCCCTAGATATTACACACCAATTGGTAAAACTAACATAAAAATACGATATAAGGTACAAGGTATAAGAAACCCATGTTAGCAAACACAAGAACACGAATTCTGCTTCTTTTATCCTATAAACATAATAAATAAAATTAGAAACATGTGAGACCCTAGGTCTCCCTAAGATCCCTTGATCTAGCAAAGACATAAATGACTTTACTCAAACAGTCTATGCCCCTGCATCACTAGGTTTATCAACCATTTTTTAAAATAGCAAAAACAATGGGTAATATATTTCTACATGTCGAGTCTCTAAGCTCATCTACAACCAATTATAGTCCAGTCCACAAATTCTCCATTTTCTATGTAACTTTTGGTTGGTTTCCATGGTTATACAACAATGGAAATGGTGAACACCCATGAACTACCTAGAGTGCGTCGTGAGAGTGTTCCCAACCACGATCGAGTCAATTATATTTAGAGGATATGGTGGCAGCCCTGTATCACCCCTTTTCTTGCCTCACATGTCCTAATAGTCCCTTGCCTCTTTCTTTTACATATCCAAGGGACGTAAAGGCCAAAACATGTCAAAATAGCACTACTAAATTCAAAGAAGTTTAAACCCAAGTGTGCATGGAAAAGTCACCAATGAGGGTGAAGAAGTGCCTTAAATTCTAGAAAGAAGTTGAACGAAACTCACTATTTAATTGTTAAATGTTTAATTTTAAGTTTTAAATGTATGTAAGTGAATGCCATTAAATTGCTTACTTGAGTTTTCCTTAATTTACATTTTCAATTTTGAAGAGATGTCATTATATACCATGTATACATTTCTAATGATTTCCTTATTGATTTTTTTTATTGCAGTTGCGGCTATGGACATCAATGCTGAAATACTGATTGAGCTTGCCTAGTTGAGAGGACTCAGTACTACTTTTAGTGGTGGTGATAGGATTCGACGTTCACTTGCATCCACTTTGGATGCAATTGTTGAGACTATTACATTGTCAAGCAACATACTATATGATATTACATCATATAGAGAAAGAAAAAGACAAGAGTATGCTGATGGGCTTGGCTACAGTGCAATAAAAAAGTTGAAAATTACCAAACATCATATATTTTCATTGTTTAGGGACCCTCGCACAGGGGAAATCCCAAATTCAAATAGGCCACATATCTCTATCGAGTGGTGCACATATCAGCCATTTGTTGATAATTGGATGGACAAATGGTATATGGTTTTTGATATGCTACTACACAACAATAGGGAAATCCCCTTGTATTTCCTTCGGAAGATGTATGTAGAGTTCGTGTTGGGTAAACACGTAAACTATTTTGATATATTGCCATTTCAGGGGATCGGTGGGGGGATGCCCCAAAACCGACCCAATTCCAGGCTTCGAGACGTTGATCACCCTATCCCTGCACCTCGCAGGCGGTTGCTTGGGCCAGATGTCCCACCTATACATCATGTTATTCCATAGACACGTGATGCATTTTTGAGTTTGGCACGGGCAGTTGTTCGCCATAGCACTATGGTTCAACATATGGGTGAGGAAGGGACATCTGTCCCTAGTGTGGTACATACACCAGGTCGTCATGGTGCAGGACCATCTTCTAGTGCAGTACCACCCACTAGTGTAGTACCCCCATCTACTGCAGAACCATCTACTAGTGCAGCACCATCAGCACATTCCCAGCCTACTTTTGAGCCTCACGAGTGCACATCATGTGGTCATCCCTGCTATGGTCTTTCGTCAGATGTTGTCTTCAGTGGATTTTTGAGTGATGTATGTATATGGTTAATTGTAATAAATTCTTCATTTATTTTCCTCTTTGTACACATATGTATAGTTTGAGCTAATATATTAATTTTGTGAACCTGCAGTTGATGCTTTATGCCGGCAATGACGCCCCAGAGTTTCATGTTCCACACTTTACAGAGGGGCATGACATTCCATCCACTATTCCCTTAGTTGGTGGAGAGATTCCTATAGCACCCATTTTCGTATCTCACACCGAGGTAAACATTTTAAAATTTTAGTTTTTTAATACTTGTTAATTTGTTAATTTCCACATACTGTACATGTTAGTTCACTAATGTTATCCACGGTCTAATATTTACAATTATTAAACTTGCAGATGCCAGATCCTTCACAGGGGAAAGTAGTGATGGAGGCAGGATCCATGGTCGTATCGACTGAGGAAATATCTCGGCATGACATTCCATCCATTGATCCCTTGGTTGGTGGAGAGATTCATATAGCACCCATTGTCGTATCTCACACCGAGGTAAACATTTTAAAAATGTCAGTTTTTTAATACTTATTAATTTGTTAATTTCCACACATTGTACATGCTAGTTCACTAATGCTATCTACAGTCTAATATTTACAATTATTAAACTAGCAGATGCCAGATCCTTCATGGGGGAAAGCAGTGATGGAGGTAAACATTTTAAACATTTAAAAAATGTCATTTTTTAAATACATGTATGTTCGTTGAATCATGCATGTCTAACTACATGAACTCTTGTTGACTATAGGCACCAACCGAAACACCTAGACCATTTCCTGGAGTTGTATCTCCTCATAGGCCATATGTGAACAAGGGTCATGTGTATATGAGACGGCCTACTCCTAGAAAGAGTCTAGTTGTCCACGGCCATGGAGATACTGATACCATGGTAATGTATATCCTTTGATGATATTTCTTGGTTAACTTGAAATCCAATGCATAAAATGTTTTGTTAATGTTTGATTTGCATGTTTACTACATCAGGAGCCAGAGTTTACTATTGAAAACCTTACAGGGATGGTTGATGCAGCAGTCAGTTCTGCATCTACAATGGCAACAAGTCACACAGAGGTACAACTATTTCAACATGATCGTTACATAGTTTATTATTGTTGGCATATGTTTATTCATGCATGTCTAACTATTTCAACATTTGGTGATTGTAGCCACCAGCAGCAAGAGTTATTGATGCAACAGTCAATGTGGTATCTACAATAACAACAAGCCACACATAGGTACAACTATTTGAACATGATCTAGACATAGTGTGTTATTGTTGTCTATTGTTTATTCATGCACATTTCTAACTTTTTCAAGATTTGGTGATTGTAGCCACCACCACCACCACCAGTTCCTGCCCCCTCTCGTTCGACCATGGATGCGACCATCATTGATGTTCAACCAACAACTCCATCTGCTACACAAGAAACACAATCCCCTTTGTCACAGTCTCTCACTGAGGTGAGATGTCCATTAATGACCAATTGTTTCATGCAATGTCCATTAACATTTTGATAATTGTTGAGTTAATTTAAATATGGTATTTTATTGAGCTAGTGTATTAGTACATAGTTAGTTGAATTTAACAATTGATATTTAATTTGCAGGATCCAGAGATGCACACTGGTCCTAGAGTTGTGCCTACAGGATCAACCTTGAGAAAGAACAAGAGGAAGCTTGAGTTTTGATGTGTCTTATGGGATATGTACATTTCGATACATGTACATGTGGCTTGGACAGTTTTGGATACATGTACTTTTGGAGACATGTACATTGACATTTCACTTACATGTACATGTGGCTTGGATAGTTTTGGATACATGTACATGTGGCTTGGATAGTCTTGGATAGTTATGGAGACACATGTACTTCTGGTTACTTTTGGATACTTTTGGATATATATGTACTTTTGGAGACATGTACATTGACATTTTAGTTATAAATGAATGATACATTTCACTTGAATTTGTTCTTTGGTTTCCACATGTTCTTGTGTCAATCTATTGTATTGATTTGTGAGGATTATCTATTACTTATGAATGCACTATGCCAAAAGAAAAAACTATTATATTTAAAGGTTTCAATGATCTCACTACATGCACACTAAAGTCAAAGTTCTTGCTCGTGTAATTTAATAAATATAAGTGCAATACAATGTATTTCAAGGTTTCAATGAACTCACTACTTGCACACCAATTGGATATATCTAGTTAAAAATTGTGAGTTTGGATTCATTAAATTACAAGTTAAGTCAATGCTCAAGTGTAATTTAATAAAACTAAGTGCAATACATGCTTCACATTTCATCAACAACCAATAACACTATTCAACAAACCTCAGGCACCCAATGACTAATCACTCAGCATTAAAGGAACTACAATAGAATCCAAAGACCGAGAACCAACTTCGTGAATCAACATGATTTGAAGCATAAGTCCACCGGATTTGAAAAAGTTGAGTTGGACATTAGATTGATTCTGAATTGAGTTGTGACAGTAAGATAAGATTAGGGTTAGGATTAGGGTTTACTTGGTAGGGTTATGGTTATGGGCCATGCATGTTAAACAATAAACCCTAGTTAGGGATAGGGTTTTCCAAGTTTGGCCTTCGTTGGCATGAAATGCATTGTCCAGCTTTGGCCCTCATTGGCATGACTACATTGTCCCCTACTGAGAGAAACCCTAGATTCAGAAACCACCACAGACGGAGGTCACCGGGAAATGGACAGGAGGGAGAGGTCTCTCCCTAGCTAAAATCCCATGTCACGAATCCAACGAAATCGACGATTCTTCGATCGGAGGCCCAAGCATCGATCTATGGTGAGTTGCAGGTCACCTCCAGATACCATTTAGGGACACCTGATGGATTTGTGCCCAGTGTGCAAAAAACCTCACGGAGCCGCACTTTTGAATTCCATCAAATCCTGCTAGCGTGTTTGGGCATGGGAAATATGGCAACTCAAACCGCATCCCCATCGTCTGTGGCTTTCTAGCTTTGGCCCTCATTGGCGTGACTGCATTGTCCCCTACTGAGTGAAAGCCTAGCTTCAGAAACCACCGTAAATAGAGGTCACCGGGAAATGGACAGGAGGGAGAGGCCCCCCCAGCTAAAATTCCATGTCACAAATCCAACGGAATCGATGGTTCGTCGATCGGAGGCCTGAGCATCGATCTATTACGAGTTGCAGGTCACCTTTAGATACCATTCAAGGACACCTGGTGGACTTGTGCCCGGTGCGCAAAAAATCTCATGGAGCTGCAATTTTGAATTCCGTCAACTCCTGCTAGCATTTTTGGGCATGGGAAATATGGAAACACCAACTGCATACCCACCATCTGTGGCTTTCCAGCTTTGGCCCTCGTTAGCGTGACTGCATTGTCCCCTACTGAGCGAAACCCTAGCTTCAGAAACCACCGTAGACGGAGGTCACCGGGCAATGGACAGGAGGGAGAGGGCCCCCCATAGCTAAAATCCCACGTCACGAATCCAACGGAATTGATGGTTCATTAATCAGAGGCCCGAGCATCGATCTATGGCGAGTTGCAGGTCACCTCCAGATACCGTTCAGGGACACCTGGTGGACTTGTGCCCGGTGCGCAAAAAACCTCATGGAGCCACAATTTTGAATTTCGTCAACTCCTGCTAGCATGTTTGGGCATGGGAAATATGGCAACGCCAACCGCATCCCCATCGTCCGTGGCTTTCCATCTTTGGCCCTCGTTGGCATGACTGCATTATCCCCTACTGAGAGAAACCCTAGCTTCAAAAAACACCGTAGATGGAGGTCACCGGGCAATGGACAGGAGGGAGAGGCCCCCCCCTCTAGCTAAAATCCCACGTCACGAATCCAACGGAATCAACGTTTTGTCGATCGGAGGTCCGAGCATCGATCTATGGTGAGTTGCAGGTCACCTCCAGATACCGTTCAGGGACACCTGGTGGACTTGTGCTCGGTGCGCAAAAAACCTCACGGAGCTGCAATTTTGAATTCTGTCAATTCCTGCTAGCATGTTTGGGCATGGGAAATATGGCAACGCCAAGTGCATCCCCATCGTCCGTGGATTTCCAGCTTTGGCCCTCGTTGGCGTGACTACATTGTCCCTTACTGAGCGAAACCATAGATTCAGAAACCACCGTAGAAGGAGGTCACCGAGAAATGGACAGGAGGGAGAGGCCCCCCCCTAGCTAAAATCCCACGTCATGAATCCAAATGAATCAACGGTTCATCGATTGGAGGCCCGAGCATCGATCTATGGCGAGTTGCAGGTCACCTCCAGATACCATTCAGAGACACTTGGTGGACTTGGGCCCAGTGCGCAAAAAACCCCATGGAACTGCAATTTTGAATTCTGTCAACTCCTGCTAGCATGTTTGGGCATGGGAAATATGACAATGCCAACCGCATCCCCACCGTCCATGGATTTCTATGCATCAACGACTTAATGTTACTTTTGAGTTGTCGAGTTGTCATTGCTAGTATGTTGTTTTGTTTCAGGATTTTTATAATACATACTCAATGAGAAACATGAGTAAATGAGTTTATTGTTATCTTTTAATTGGAAATTAAACTCCTTAATAAAATCATATCTTTTAATTGAAAATTAAAATATCACAATTTCAATTACACCAATGACCCAACATGTCAAGCTCCCAAAATTTTCTATTATGCATTACATGAAACATTAACCTTTCGAAAGCATGAGAGGTTCCAAATTTTGTTTTTTTATTAAGTTTATCACTTAATATCTTCACATGCATGATGTTGACCTGCTTCACATGCATAATGTTAGCGCATGTTACTTTTGAATACTTCATATGCATAATGTTGAAGCATGTTACTTTTGAGTTGTTTGTGTCAATATTAGTAGGTTATTTTCTTGTTTGTTTATCGTTGCGGCATCTTGTTTCCATCATCCTAGTTGTGTATATCGGCTGAAAACATTGACAATATTACCTACTTGAAAAATTAGGGTTTTAGTCCTATAAGAGAGCCTACAAATAAATTTTATAGGTATGACCTACAGAGGTACATGTATGTATTCTAATGTTATGTATATCATGTGAATGAGATCTTGAAATGTTCATATGATTGATATATATGGTTTATTGATCATATGTAAAATTTGGCATGTTCATTAACTTGACATACAAGAGAACTTTTGGCATATTTATAAACAACATTATGGAAAATTTTGCATATTAAGAACACAAAATTGACATATTCATAAGAAACATACCTCATCATGCTAGATCCCACCTATTATCATACAACCAAGCCCTCTAGATCATTTCTTATAATGATGGTCTCCCTTAGTCTCTCGTGCTCTGTTTCTGGTAAGAAGTAGCATACCTTCGATGAATTTCGGCTAGGCATTGTTTGTACCTGGAGGTTTGTACCAATGATTAAGTTGGTAAAGTGACACACACTTGCACCTGGTTTGTAATCCCTATAAACATATCCACCCTTCTTTCTTGCATTGTTGTCATGTGTAAGGTATTCACCTTTAACAACCATAGACCCGATGGGGAAGTGGTTGTTTTCATCATCAATCATGGACATAATGAGGGTTTGCTTTCCATCTATACAACGTGCCAACCAGTAATCACCACCCCATTCACTATCTTTGAGGCAACCATTGCGTATATGTGTCCTGCATAGTATGATTGTAGGTATATGATCAAATATTTTCCATGTGATACAAGGCCATTAATGTGAGTTTCAAGGCTACGTAAATTTTACAAAAAAATGTTAAGGAAATGCATCATACCAGGTTGTACAAGGTTTGATACATGATCAAAATCTATAGAAATAGACGATTGGTCTTCTTCCAATGGAGTTAACTCAACAATTGCACGTTGATCAAGTGGAAGTGATATGCGATCCCATCCATCAACCCAATCCAATGATTCACACACATCCCAGTCACCATTCCAACAATGCGGGCAAGAACAAGTGAGTTTTCTGGTCCAAATTTCAAATACTGGGTTATCAGAGCTTCAAACCGAATGAAAGCCATGAGTCCCAGGAACAGTCTTGCATTCCCATGCATGTGAATGATCTATGTCTACCACCTCCCAAAAAAATATCTCCACATGTCTCTTTCTTATGGATTCTACTTGCATAGCTGATTCCTCTCCCATTACTGATGTGCACCACCTGACTATAGATTGAGCATTCCGAATAGTAGATATTGTAGATAATTTCAATTCCTCTCTTCGTAGGGCTGTTTTGACACATGCTCCAACTCCATCATGCTCTCCTTTACCATGCCTAGTCTCAAAATGGTTCCACATATGTGGAACTTTGCAGTTTTTATGCAATGAACACAACCATTGAAATATGCGTGCATTTTTTAACTGACCAGCACATCCATCAAACCAAATCCAGTGTTGATCCATCTGTATGTTCCTGCCCTTCAAAAGATCATAGAACATGATGAAGCAATGACGTACATAGTGGAATTCATGGCACCTATCATCACTTATGTAGAAGTGATATTCCTTTAGAATTTCTCTTTGCTCTTCACTGCTATTTGGGCCATGCCTATATGTGATATGCACCATCAAGGAAACCTGCTCAGAGTGATAATACTGACTTTGGATCTCATTTTGAGGTTGCAGAGTGTAGTTCTCGGCAAAATCAACAACTAAAAGTATAATACCACGAGGAAATGTATCTCTGCATATTCTAAACTTCTCATCCTGCCATCATGCCAAGTGGGCATGTTGAACATATTGATGTGTCTTTTCAATAAATTCCTTGACGAAGACACTAACTTGTACCTGTTGACATAAAATCATCTCAATTTCAGGTTTTTTTGTAAGTAAGGAATGAAATGCAACTGTTCAAACATAAATTTATAGATCAATGCATGTACCTGAGATGTCACCAATTGTATTTTTTTGCTTTCTTTCCTTGGGACTATTTCATAGCTGATATATTTGAAACTTTTCATGTCTGTAACCATATTCCCAAATTCATTGTCTCCAGTCTCGTTCATACATTGGCTCAATAATGCCATTCCAGCACAGTTGGAGCAAGTTCCATCCAAACAGGATTTTGCATAGTAAGTTTGCCCCTCAGGCCTATTGCACATGATACTATAAATGAATTCTCTTGATGAGGTCGGTGGTATTGTCAAGGAGCAATCCTGCACATGGTTAGTATGCAACACACGACGAATGTACAAAAATGTTTCATAGTAATATTCATAGTCTACATGGTATCTACAACAACAAGTGTTACGAAGAGTATTTATTCTAACATACCAGGGCTTACATTTCTCAAAAGATCTTTACCCCAAATTCAATTGTCTATCTTCATTCCTAAATTTCTCGTATAGTTATGTCTGTGTTATATTAAGAAGATGCTTAATATGTGGTTCACGGTCCTTTGAACCCCTCCTCAGTTTTAGTACATCCTTCCGGTTTGAAAAAGGCCTTGTGTGATCATGCCAAAAACTATGCACTAGTCCCTTTATTGCATCAACTAGCTTCATGTCATGACGTGGCAACCGACCAATAAAGGCCCAAAAATCTATCTGGGCGGTTGTGTCAAGATGTTCTCTTCTAATAGAATACCTACGGAGGGTTTTTACATTCAAATTAACTAGTTTAGATGTAGGATTGAGAAAACGAAGAACCCTAGTGTTCTTATTTACAATTGCTTGTGACAACACAAGACGAGCCGCATTGCGGTCCTTTGACCGCGTGTTCTTACCAATTTTACCAAAGGCATCTACTAAGCTTTTAACTATATGAGAAATTGGTCTAGAAGGCTTTATCGTCTTTATCCCTAATGATTTCCTAACAATATTTCCTTCATCAACTTGTATACGCTTCGGATTTCTTTG
>LPNX010506652.1:59030-74030 GCA_001517045.1 Pseudotsuga menziesii | reverse complement strand
TCCTACATTTCTTGCTTTTAACTGATCGCAAGATTCATTGTGTAAGTGTCTCAAAATATCCATGCAAATTGATGGATGTCTGTTTTTTTAGTTTTGTATTGCATCTAACGCGCCAAAAGAGACCCTCAACTTCTTGCACACACCCACATGCAGTGTCTTATATTATGTAACAAACCCAATTTACACATTTCTATTTACATAAGAATGGAGTATAAAAAAATTCCTTAAACATCTTCCAAATACCCAAAAGTGTTAGTACCAAAGCTTATCTTTTATCATTATTAAGATACATTCTTATATTCATACACATAATAGAGTTCTTAAATTCATACACTATAATGCTAATGTAACTTTTGAAGACTAACAACATAATTCTCATCTTTCATGCTTATTATATACTAATACCAAATTAAGTGCAAAACAAAATTTGAGTTCTTTTTTCTACTACTAATAATAACATAATACTATCTAAATTCTTTGACCATACTTCATCCTCTAAATGTTTGAAGCGTTACTTGTCCTTTACAATAATATTGTAACACGATAAAGATATCTTGTAAACTATTAGATATTTACCTTTAAATCAAGATATTAGTTCTTCACCTTGAAATCAAAATATTAAACTGTTAGGATTTATAATCCTCCCTTGTCCAAACTGGTCTATTAGATTATATTTTCCTAACTTAGGAGTCATTTAGTTATTATTGGGTCTACTAGTACCATTGGTTCCACTTGGCCTAATGGGGCCACATGTACCGGTCACTAGAGTGTGGGGAACACAGATATAGGATAACTGCAACTGATTGCGCATTCATGCATCCATTTATGCACCTCCTAGACCAATCCCTACAATTTAGGAGCCACTAGGAGTGCGAGCACCAACCTCCTTCAAGTGTTGGCAGTTGGTGACTAGTCAAGCTTGGTTATGCTTCATTTACATTTAGTTAGATGTCCTCCAGTTCACTTAGCACCAGTATTACATGGTTGCATGTGGGAAGGCGCCTATTCTCACCTACTTCTCACCTACCACATCAGTTAGACTACTTTAACTAATTATAATTGATTGAGAAACTGAATTAGACAACTGGAGTTAGCTAGTTAGCTCCTATAGTGACTTAGACACTTCTAGTTATCTATGTAGTCAGCTTGAGTTGGTATATTCGAATTATATCCACATTATTTGAATTCTCCTTTATGTAACACTATTGTATACCGCCGGGATTAATGAATTTTATACTATAATTATACTGAGCAATAATTATCTGTTTCCTATGAAATTTGTCTTGTTTAGTGTGTATTATTCATTCCTTTACACTACATAATAATATAATCTAATTTCACTCATTTCTTGTAGATCAATGGCACAATAATTTAAAGATGGTATAAGAGCCTCCTCAGGAAAGCAACAAGTCTGTCCATTAATGCTCCATTCTACACCATAAGTAGTTGGGTTTCCACAGAAGTCCCGCAAAGAGTTCCTTTCTAACTCTAGATTCATTCAGAGTGGCGGTGCGGGTGTAATGGACCCTGAAAAAGTGTACATGTCAAGATGGAAGGCTTGATTCTGACATAGTGTGAATTGTTTTGTGTTTACAATGTTTTATTATAGGTTCTACGTAGCTTGATTGAAGAAATTAACTGATTAGAAGGAGAATTGATGGATTCTCAAGATTTCTTACCCCGCATCCTAACACCCTTCAACTATGTTGATTGGAGGGAAGATATGTAGGTCTCCTTGCGCAATCTTGGCTTGTACAGGATGACCATGGGTCGAGAGACAGAAACACATCATCCTACTAAGAAAAACAAATTCTTGAACCAGTTGGATGAAGCCTTGGATTCCTTTGTTCTCACATATCTAGAGACCTCCTCTTTCATCTTGAGGGATTGAAGACTCCCAAAGAATCTTGGGAGAAGCTCAAATTATTATTTGGAAAGAACGATGAGCTTCAGGGACACATTCTAGAGAACAAGCTAATATCATTGCATCCCAGCAGTTTCGAGACCATACAACAATATTTTACTACATTCAAGTCTCTTGCACTACAATGTTAGCAGTTTGGAATAGAGAGGAAGGATGAGAAACTTGTGCTCTCAGTGCTCAAAAAACTTGGTTTTGAGTATTTTGTATTTGTCTCTACCTTCCATTCTGGAAGAGATTCCATCCCCAATTGGAATATGCCTTCACTTGACATCTTTGCCGAGTCTTTAATACACGAGAAGGAAAAATTGGTCCAAATGGGAGTCCTCCAAACTTCCAAGAACCAAGATCTTCTGGTGTCAAACTCTACCAATGTGCAAGATAAAGGGAAGCACAAGGGGAATGAGCCTAAAGCATCTGATTCGAAACCAAAAGAGAGTTAGAAGTCTTTCGAAGGAGCTTCAGGATCCAAGAAGAATAAAAGGTTTAAAAAGACTAAGTGTCCTTATTGTATGAGGGGTTTTCATCCTGAGAATTAGTGCATGAAGAAGCAGATTGACCAGTTGTCTGCTCTCCTCAAGCAGAACCATATTACTCTTCCACAAAGAGAAAAGAAGTTTGGTGATGGAAAATCAAAAGATGATCATGAAAGGTTCCATGCCTTGAAATATGACATCTCTCGATCGACATCCTACTTGATTGATTATGGAGCATACAACCACATGGTTTCCTCCAAGGATTCCTTCACCATTCTCAACCTCACAGGAGGGCCTTCTATTCATATGGGTGATGAATCCCAAACTCCCGCAGTAGGAAGAGGTTTTATTAAAATCCAACATGGTGAATTCAAAAAAGTTCTTTATGTTCCCTCTCTTGCAGCTAATTTTTTGTCTGTATACCATATGACTCACATTGGCTCACCAAATAAAGTGGTATTTGGGCCTGACTCAAGAGATATCACATAAATCTCAGCTGGGAAGACTATAGCGAAAGGAATTGCAGATCATGAGTCCAAGTCATATGAGTTCTCTCATTTCATGCCATACTTAGATCCAATACAACCACAACTTCTATTCAAAGTAGATAAAGGTATCATAACTCCTTTACTTCCTATTGCAGATACAAATTTATTGTATAACATTTCAGATTCATGTTCAGATTTAGAAGAAGAGGAAGACCAACATGATTCAAATATTGAGTTTACATCTTAAAGAGATATAGATCTAGATCTAGCATCCACTTCATCTCAACAACTTAAATGTGCTTAGCAACTCATTAAAGCAGCCAGGGATGGTGTTGGGGATCCACATTATAAGAGACGAATGAGGTCCTACTATCAGAAAGAGAATGTTTCACTGTCCCACACATACCCACTTCTCCTTGAGAGGTACTTCATGATGTTGGGGTCATATCCTCAAACATTCAAAGAAGCTTTCCATGATCCTAGATGGCAGGAAGCTATGGATGAGGAATTTGATTCACTGCATGACAATAAAACTTGGGAACTTGTCTCCTTACCTATAGGGAGGAAACCCGTTCAGTGAAAATGGGTCTAGAAGACCAAGATATCCTATGATGGAACCACAACCAAGTAAAAGGCTCAGTTGGTGGCCAAAGGATACTCTCAGGTTCAAGGATTGGACTACAATGAGACATTCACTCCAATAGCTATAATGGATTCCATTAGACTTGTCTTGGAAGTTGCAGCTTCCAAGAGATGGGAGGTACATCACATGGATGTGAAAAGTGCCTTCCTCCATGGTGGCTTGAAGGAATATATTTACATGAAAGAACCTAAGGGGTTTATTGAGGATCCTTCCTTAGTTTGCAGACTAAGGAAATCACTATATGGACTCAAACAAGTCCCAAGGGCATGGTACTCCAAAATGGATGCCTTCCTCATATCACAGAAATTTGAAAGATACAAATCAGATTGCAATGTTTACATGCAAAAGAAAGATAGATTCTTTCTATTGATTGTGATGTACGTGGACGAATTGCTCATTACTAGCAGCTCTGTTGCTGGATTGAGAAGCATCAAGTCAGTCCTGAACAAAGCAATTGCTATGAATGATCTAGGACTGTTAAGATAGTTCATTGGTCTTGAAGTAAGTCAAAATACTTTGGGAATGATGATCTCACAATTTAGATACTCATTAGACATGCTCAAGAGGTTCCACATGGAAGACTGCAAGGCATCCTCTTTTCCTTTTCTATCTAGCAGTAGGATAGAGGAAGGTGGCTCCACACCTTTGGTAGACAACACTCTTTATAGAAAGCTCATTGGGAGCCTTCTATATCTCACACATTCGAGACCAGACATATCCTATTCTATGAGTGCTACTGCCAGGTACATGCAGGAGCCACATGAGCTGCATTGGAAGGAAACAAATAGGATATTGCACGATGTGCAGGGTACTAGAGATTACGGGATTCATTATGCAGGTAGTGCACATCTTGATCTAATAGGATTCACAGATTCAAACTGGGCAGGAGATGGAAATGATAGAAACTCCACTTTAGGATTTGTGTTTATGATCAGATTTGGGCCAATTTGTTGGTCTAGCAAGAAGAAAGCAATACTTGCACTCTCTTCAGCAGAAGTAGAGTATCACGAAGCTATGAATGATGATGTTTAGGAAGTTTGGCTACATGGCATCTTGACAGAATTTGATATCCGCACTTCACCTTCAATGGACATTTATTGTGACAACCATAGCACCATAAAATTTACCAGTGATCTAGTTCAGAAGAAAAGAAAAAAACACATCGAGGTTCAGATGCGTTATATTCGGGAACTAGTGCATGACAAAACTATAACACTACAATACTGTCCTATGGAGGATCAAATTGCAGACATATTCCCCAAGTCCTTTACAAAAAATAGATTTTCCTTTCTCAGGTCTCTTTTAGGTGTAAAGGCTTGATTCATTGTTCCTGTTCCAGCTTATTTTGAGGGGGGGAGGTTTCCATGAGGTTTTCCCCTATTTCCTCGGTTTATTAAGCAACATTTTTTAATTCTTTTAGATTGTATATGGGTGAATTTTGGCCTTGTTTCCAGGGCCCATAGTTGTCCAAGTTATGATTAAGGGGGGGTGTTAGGATTTATAATGCTCCCTTGTCCAAACTGGTCTATTAGATTATGTTTGCCTAACTTAGGAGTCACTTAGTTACTATTTGGTCCACTAGTACCATTGGGGCCACTTGGCCTAATGGGGCCACATGTACTAGTTACTAGAGTGTGGGGAACACGGATAGAGGCTAACTGCAACTAATTGTGCATTCATGCATCAGTTTATGCACCTCCTAGACCAATCCCTACAATTTAGGAGCCATAGGGAGTTTTGGCACCAACCTCCTTCAGTTGTTGGCAGTTGGTGACTAGTCAAACTTAGTTATGCTTCAGTTACATTCAGTTAGATGTTATCCAGTTCAGTTAGCGTCAGTATTGTAGCAAGGATTTCTCCTTGCTACAGGGGTAGGAATGGCTCCCTTCTGTCTATAGGACAGAAGGGTAGGTTCCTGCTTATGGAAAGACTGAAAGGAAAAATGGAATGTAAAGAACAGTAATGAAAATAAAGATGGATAACCCCTCTGCACACAAGGTTAGGGTTTTGCTTCCAATTATCTGCAAACAATTTGTTAGAAATCGAAATACCTGCAAAACAAGTTAGGAAATAAACCTGCAAATGAAACCATGGATTAGAAAACAAAGAAACTACTAAGAAAATACATAAAATAACAAGCTATACCTTCTCTTTGGGTGGAATGGGCCACCATGCCCTGGTTTGAAGAAGCACCTCTCTTAGATGGGGGAGCTATGGCTCAATGGAGATGGAGAAGAGGGAGTGTGGGTGGCTTGAGAGACAAAGGGTCTCAAGGCATCCATGGGCAGCATAACAGTATGCAAGGGAGAATTGTTTTGAGAGTGACCCCCCACCCTCCTTTTATAGCTTTTTTGGGGTTTTAGGGTTTTAAGCCCTTGGTCCGGGCTTTAGCCCCTTTTTTGGGCTTTTAGCCCCTTTCACCCTAATTTTAGCTCCTTTTAGGGTTTTAGCCCCTTTTTGGGGGCTTTAGCTCCTAGGAGAGTATTTTAGGCTCCTTTTTGGGGTTTTTAAGCCCTTTTCTTCATCCTTAAGCATTTTTGAGGGTGTGGGGATCTAATGGAGGGTCGTGAAGTGGTGTCCTTGGGTGGTGTAGGTCATGGAGAGCTTAGTGAGGGATTTTTTGGGTTAACAAATTGCCCCCTGATGTGTGAGGGTAGGAGCTCATCGTATGGCCGACGGACATCATAGGATTTGCTACGGTGAGGTGGTGCTTTCGGGGCTGGGGCATGGTGGCTTTTGGTTTTTGTATTAATATGGTTCATCAATGTGTGAGATACAAATAATGTGTGACATGTATATGGACGAGGTAGGCATCCCCATGCTCGTGACAATGTCAAAAGAATAATTTGATCTATGCTCTAAAATACAAGAGCCGATCATATACAACTGATGATACAATAATGGTTGCCTCAATGTGAGGCTGAATACAATACTGATCTGGCACATTGGACCCATGGCATTCTCATGGAATGCTATATCTTCATGACTATGGTCTACTGGATCTGGAATGGTACATAGCTATATGGACTCGTTGATTAAGAGTTAGAGTCTCTGTGGTACAAGTATGCTGCATCGATCATAAATCTATGTAGAAGCACTACTGGGGCTTCTGAACTCTGTTTCCAACGCAACCTAGAAATCACAAGGGACATAACCTGTTTAGGTCCCTCCAGTAGACTCATCAATGTGCTAGAGTCAGGTGACATTTGGGGTCTTCGACCAAGTATTGTGTGGACCAAACCTTGTACGAATCTCAACGATGCGATGCTGTAGTTGGAGTCAAGCACGTGAGAAACAACCATCTCGAGAGGCACTAAGAAATCCTCTCAAGTGGTCCAAGGAACTCATCAATGAATTTAATGAAACCACGATACAGGGACCTCTGGGTCTATCCTCTGGAATATATGTGTTGTCATTGACAGAGGGAGACCTGCCCCTAGTCAAGGCAATGATGTTTCCTTGACCAGGAGCATGAGGGAGATAACTGAAAGGTCTGAGACAATTTGTGGATTGACCCACTGAATGGGGGGGGGGGAGCGGGAGGGGAATAATTGAATAGGGGCATGGGGAGTGTGGTGGACTCAAAATTCCTTTTTTCAGAGTATGACGGCAGGGTGGACCAGGAAGCAAATGAAACTTGACTCATGGGAATGGGATCATAGCTGTAATAGAGGGAATGTCCTGCAGATGGGAAATACTTGGAAGAGGTAAACACTTTTGATATTGAAGGGATCCAAGGAAGACACATTGCAGATTACTCTGAACAAAGGCGACCCAATGTGGGAATGCTGCCAAACTGTTTTCTGTGGGGTGGTGTCTAGGGACACCATTGTGGTACGATCTCGTGGATTTTTGGAGAGCCTGAGAAAGTAAATGCTCGATGGTGCTTTCAATTTTAGAGAGTCTGAAAGCACGAAGAAGACTTCAGTCACGGGATCTTTTTCGTTGGTAGTCTCTTGTGCCCGAAAAAGGATAAAATTATACATAGGAGAGCTCACCCATCCTTTGGTGGATGAGCGACTTCTGTACCGTTGGTAGTCCAATCAGGCCAGAAAAGGTTAAACCTATACTGACTGGACGGTCATTCAGATACTTTTACGAGCATGAACAAAACCAATTTTTCTCGGCAATCTTTTCTTGATGAGAAGGATGGAAAAGAGCTTAACGACAACTTGTGGTGAGCTTTTTCGTAAAGTGCGGCCCCTCTGCTCGAGAAAGCATAAAAGTGTGCAGAGGGGAACGGTTTTGGCTTGAATACGCCAAGGTGGTCCTTTTCATTTAATGGTATACATGGTTTGCAAAAGGAGGTAAACGAGACAATGTAGACGTCCTTTCCTGTACTTTAGTGGTTGGGAAAGGAAGCAGCTACGCTCGGCTATCTTTTCATTGTTTTAAGGAGTCAAAAAAGAGCTTAAACGAAACTCTAGTGTGGTCAACCGATTGCGGTCACTACTACATTTCGATCCAAAATCCGACGGTTACTTTCGACGGTGTGGGATTTTTTCTTTTAAACCTACCAAAAATCGGAAAGTTAAATTATTTTTTTTAAATTTTGGTCATAAGCGTCGCTTAAGCGACGACGCATTGAGTGAGTGGAAACTATATGTTTTACCATTGTGGAAAGAGAAGATATTTGTATATTGTATATGTTTAACCATTGTGGAAACATCTTGTAGACATATAATGATGGATATTGTGGAATATACTTCCATTAATACTTTGCCTCTAGGTGCATATTCCTACCCTATAATTTTGGCTCAAAGGAACTTGGGGAGACAACATTTCCAAAGGAGAGTGAATAAGTAGCCATCCTTTGGTCAATTATATCTTTGGGTGATTATTCTCATAGAAAAATCTTGCAACACCTCTCTAAATGGGCCCATGTAGAGAAAATGACAACCAAAGTTTGAAAGCAAAGAAAATATCTACAATATATACAAAGCAAAAGTCCATGTAAGTTTGAACTAGTTAATTTCATGATTATACATTTTCCCTCAAACACCTATTTTTCTAGGAGTAAACATAAAGATTTCACACATTTTATTGTCCACCAAATGTTTTATGTTATGATTTTTGATTAAATTTTTTATGATCCACACAAGCTTCATAGAAAAAATAACACACTAATGCTACAAGAAAACCATACAATAAAACCTAGTAGGTAATTTTGTTGCATCTATTTAAAAAAAACTAAACATAGAAGACAAATATACAATAAACATGCATAGGTACAATTACCATAGTTTTTGCATTATATTAAATAAAAAAATTACAACTAACAAAGTGTCAAGATAAATATTTTCAATGACAATATTTTCATTTTATTCCTACAAAGAAATAATAGACACCAACATAGATAATCATAGTGCTCTATAGATTTTTTTTTTGGTATACTTGCAGGTTTGAAATTAATTTTATAGAACCTATAAAAAACAAAAACTCATCCCAATTATATATTCCAAAAGCGGGAGAACAAATTACAACCAACGCAGGGGAGACAGAAGAAGATTACAAAACACCTACTAATAATATGGGTGGGTGCCTTCCCTTCCGACTTCTGTGTAGCTCCAGAGCAACCTTGACTCCCAAAACGGGATTCATTAAATGAATTGGTTTCTATTCTCCCCTCCGCTTCGCTTACCGGTTATGGATCTTATAGAAGAGCGCCAAGTCGAGGGTTTCTCCTATCATTCATGCAACCCTGTCTCCATACCCATCTGTATTCTTTATCAATAATCTGTGGGCATCTACCTAGAACCACAACCATCTGCGTTATCTTTGCATGCTTGGGCGACCAATCCATCTGCTTTTTTCTTGTATACTGAGACAGCAACAATGTATACCTTTATATGGGTTCACCAAGTCGATTTGTGGAAGGAAGAGAAGCCCCATTAAGATCAACGCACAACCCACTCGGCAATTCGGTGTCAGTTTTTTTTTTAATATGTGGGAGCACAAATCCATGCCAATCCCTGACCTTTAACCTGGGATGCTGTAGAAGGTGCCTTAATGGAAAGGGTTTGTTTGATGGGGTTTGTAGGTCCAGAGACAAATTTTGAAACTGAGCATGCCAGAGCATTACAAAATCAGGCACAGGTCATGTATGATGGTATTAAATGTGAGTATGGGTTGGTCATGGCAACTGGAAGCAAGAGAGGCTTCAACCAAGCGTTTGGCAACATGGGTGAGAAGCAGGCGAGTAAAGGGCTCCTTAAGCTCCAAATGTGTGGACCCTCTCACTCAGCTGGAATCGCAGAACAACAGTCCAGCAGTAAGCCTCCTCAACATTCTTCTCTGGCAGATGAACAACCAGGAGTGGCAGATGCTTGTTCGACCAGTCCAAAGTAAGTTTGCAAAAAATGACACAGAGAAGATTTTGATGACATTTTACAACTGTTTATCTTTCTTATACTTTTGATAGGCATTGCATAAAATGATACAGAGAATATTTTGATGACATTTTACAACTATTTATCTTTCTTATACTTTTGATAGGGAAAACAATGCCATTAGTAATTTTGCTTGTGTAGAGAAGTGAATCCCAACTCCACTTTGCATTAAGATGGTATAAACCTATTTTAACAGGGGAGATAGACTTGAACCTTGTACCTCCAAAGCATAGGGTAATCCCATCTCGAGAATTGACAGCGAGAAATTGGCATTCCTCATACCCAGCTACAGCCAAATAGTTCTCATTTGTAGAGTTGAAAACAAGATGAACTAGTGGTAATTAAAATACTTAAAGGTGACCTATTAAGTAAGGGCAGGACCTATTGGACTGACCTTACCTTGATGATAAATTCAATAGTGCAAACGTTGCATGTGCAGGAAGGGAAATTGTTGAGTTAAAGGGTGGGGTAGCAGCCGGGATCCTTCTTGATCTCCTCCCGTGGGGGGATCAATGCTATATGTTCTGATATACAGGCTTTTAGGTGAAAGGTTATCCTGTTCTAGGGCATCTCTCATATTGAGTATCTTTCGAGGGCCTTGGCCAACAGTATAATTTCTTTAGATCTTGCGGGAGGCCTTAATTCATGGGTCTATGAGGACCTATTTCTCTAGGTACGTCAGAGGTTCTTTTCGTTGAGGTATATGAAACAACAGCTTGATCGGGGAAAACTAGACATACTTCAGTGGTTGGCCCTAAGACTTGTGGAATAATTTGTTTCTAGATGCACGCATCAGTTAGTAATTCATTATCTCTTATCGACTAGTTAATCTTAGACCTGACCTTCTAGGTAGCAGTTTGAGGGGAAGAACAAATGGTCCCGTACTGAAAATGGCTTTCCACCAATTTTAAGAAAAGGAGAAATCCCAAAATGGATTGAAAGGGTATTTGGTAGTCGCGGAAAGTCATGGATCAGAGCATTAGACAACTCCCCTTTCACCTGAAGCCTGGTTAATCTTATGAATTAAGGACTCCCCTTTCACCTGATGCCTAACTTGGTATCAGCCGATTTGAGCTTGGTTATAGTTTGGATTCTTTCCCTAAATCATATTCCCCCACGAAGAAGATGAAAGAACCAACACAAAAAGACATGCATTGAGGAGGTGGATGGATCTTTAATGCACAAATGCATAACTCCATCCATGCGCCTAGGGTGAAGGCAAGGGGTAAGGTTGTTGTTTCATGCAATCCAATTCCGGGTCTGTCTATAGCTGTCTCTCCTAAGTGCATTCATTAAGTAAGTGTTCTAGGGCATATATCTCTTAAGCAGGTAGGTTAGTAAAACAAAAGGTAAGGTTGTTTCATGCCGGCCATCTCCTTCCATGCCATGCTATTCTGCTCAAGTTGATAGCGATACATCCTAAGCGCTTGATTCAGGTATAAGGCCATGTAGTTAGGAAAATTCCTCGGAGGCCTGCGCTCACTGAATGTGCTCCTGGGTGCATCAAAATGCTCCTGAGCATCCCTCAAAGTCTACTCAAACCACCTGGGTCTCCTAATAGAACTGGTAGGAGATAACTCTTCCTCTGACTCCCTCATTCACATTTATAACACTTTGTACCAAGTTCATGTAACAGGTTAAAGCATGCTCTGTGAAAATGTTCAAGGAAGTGTTTTTAATAGGACATATCTGAAACACCAGCCCCCTTCATTCTTTCATCAATTGAAAGCTGTGGCTGTAGCATTTGTAAAAGAGCACTGACATGTTCTTCATTAAGTTGGTGACAGGCTTCTTTGTAAATAGAAGAATGCCAATCTGGAGAAAATATGCACTCTTTAATAAAACTAAGCACTTCAACAACTCCTTGTAAAGGAATATTACTGGAGTCATGGCATGGTAGTTGTTTCATGGTTCATCCATCATAGTATGTTATTTCCGTGTGCGATCGAGATTGAGTGGTTGAAGTGTTTCACATAAATTTATCCCTTTACGTATGCAAAAAGCTTATCACTAAGGAGTTCGCCGGGCCCCTGGATAAGCAACGCCAAGGTAATTTATGGAGCTCACAGCTGTTCCATTATTGTTTTCCCGGTCGATCCCCTCGAGTTGGTATGATTGGTACATGTATGGATGTCACTTTATTATGTGGTTGTCTTCCATCCAAGATGACTCTATCTACTCCCATGGAATTTGGGACGTCCCCTCCTCTATTATATAGATGTAAGTTGACTAAAAACACAAAAGAATCATAAGTTGGTGAAAACAAATCCAGAAGATTTGAGTGTAGTTCTAGGTGAAGATATGCATTTGAATGAAACAATGGATATGGGGAAAAAATGGTTAGAATAATTAATGATAAAAGAATTTGAAGCTACATCTCTGTCAGGCAGATATAAGGTATTGTTTCCTCTAGATTTTTATTTGGATGCAGCTGTCATATTAGATGCTGGCATGACTTTCATTTAAAATTCATACTGTAGCCATATTCTTTACCTTGTTATTGAGTTGATGATCGAACAATTTTATGTTATCTAGTCCACACCATGTATCATGTGTTTTCCAGCCATAACCTCGATATTCTTCCCTCCAATTTTGTAGTGCTATTTGCTGCCAACATCGATTATGCAGAGACATCTATTCTATTAATTAATAATCATTCATATCCTTGCATCATTGTTAGTACAAATAGAGGGAGACAGAGAAAACAAGTTCATTTCATCTTTTACTTTTTTAGTTTGTGAGTTTCCACTGTATTCTAAAATGCAAAGTGACCTCAGTGATATTTTGAAAGTATTAATACTGTCTGTGCAAGTTTATGTAGCTCTGTATTTGAATGAATTCATTGTTGGACTCTCTGAATATCCAGGGCATTGAGGTTGAATTGCTGCCTGCTTTCATCTCTGAAGAAACTGTGGAAATTTTTTAAAAGTCCTTGAGAAGCTTGGAATGGTCTCCTGATTGTCTTTTTGGCTTCTAAAGCTTGTCAAGAAGATTATTCTTTGCTGAAGGGTAAGTGAATTGTTTGAATCAACATAAATGGAACCTACTCTTTAGGACATTGTTAACTTCACACAATCATATATCATGATGTATGATTTCTGAAGGGAAACTCGTTCTTTCTTTCCTTTACATCTAAATCATGTTGTTATCATTAGCCCTGCTTTTTGGCCTAGGACAATTACTTGCATCACTTAGCTGATTTTGTCAGTACCAATTAAACAAGCATATTGGATTATATTTTCTCAAACAATACTCCTTTTCTCTTGTTTGAGTATGTTATTGCACTTTCATTAATCCCATATATCACCAAGAATCGGATTAGTGCAAATAATAAAAGAAGAAAAGATTATTGGATTATTTGTTTCCTCTAAATTGTGTATGTAAAGGCAATGGTTACTTTGAAGACATCCTAAAATAATGTAACTTCTTAGCTCCCTTTGGAAGTTTCACTGCATATATTATATTAGAGGTTGGATGTTGATTTGGTTGGCTCATTGTTGCGGTATGGTCTTTTAGCTGAGATATTTCTTATTGATTACGTTGTAGACTTTTACTAATCAAGAGTGTGTTGTTCTTCCTTGCGAGACAACAGTCAATGACTAAATAAGTAAAAGTTAATCTAGTGACTCTAGGATGGAAAAGTAACAAATCTAAACCAGGTACGCATTTGGAAGATGGACCAGAGGCTGCAAGATGTTAACTGGGGGTGTAAACAGATAACCTAATCTAGATCCTACTTTGCAAAAAAAGTTTCAAGTAACCTATTTGGGACACAGTCATGGCTATCCTTCACAATATTGCAGCCTCACTGCCATATCTAGAATGGGCAATAGAAATATAGTTTCGAGATATTGGAGACAAGAGACATGAGATGAGACTTTCTCAAGGCTGCTATCCTTCACAATATTGCAGCCTCACTGCCATATCTAGAATGGGCAATAGAAATATACTTTCAAGATATTGGAGATAGGAAACATGAGATGAGACTTTCTCAAGGCGGCTATCCTTCACAATATTGCAGCCTCACTGCCATATCTAGAATGGGCAATAGAAATATACTTTCGAGATATTGGAGACAGGAGACATGAGATGAGACTTTCAAACATAGATAGATCAGAAATAGTTCTGAGGGTCTTGTGATCCAAAATATGTTTCTTTTTGATTGATCTGAATTGATGACTGAGTGGCAAATGCGCTCCAGGATATCATTAAAGCAGAAAATTTTGATGAGTCATCAAGCTGCCTGTGTTTTGTTTCAAACAGCAAGCTTTCATTTATTTGCTTGAAAGGATTTCCACTCAATAAAAAGTCTTCCAAATATGCTTTTCTAAGTCAAACTAGCTGAGATTTTTCCTGAATGAATCCTTAACTTCATTAAGATTTTCGGTGATGAACTAGGTATATGCTGGCTTTAGGTTCCTGTACAGTACTCTGTTATGTTTTCTCTTATTTGTGTATCCTCATAGAACCCTCTTTTATTACCAATATGGACTGCTGAAGTGTCCCTCTACTGGAGGTGTGGTATGGTTTAATCTTTGATCAACTGCCTTGCTGCTTATTAATGCATTTAATATTTCATATTCTCACTATGGAGTGATGCACATACACATTATATGAACAGTCCGTTCAACATTCATGAAATAACAGCAGTAGCAAATTAATTCTTTAGCAAGGATTCATTACCAAAAATGGCCATCATTGTAAAGTGAGAATACAGTGATATTTATCAGCAGTAACAAAACATAATCAGACTTTTAATTAACCCTCAAACCTGGTCATTTCTTGAACGTAGCAAATTAATGGCTGTGCTGAACACTTAAGTGACTGAGTTTGTAGGGCAGAACTTCTTTTTGGTTCACAGGACCACAATTTCTCCTCAATATACAGTCTTCATACCCAATGATCATGCCCAGCTGGAAAGAAACTTCATCCCAATAAATTAACACAGTATGACAGTCAAAACGTTGAGAGGATGGTACCCACAATTTATGGAAATGATGGCAGCAGGGTATCTTCCTATGTGGCCACAACTCAGTCCATGAAATATATCAATGAACTGTATATATGAAACAAATCAAAACTA
>LPNX010506652.1:41210-58281 GCA_001517045.1 Pseudotsuga menziesii | reverse complement strand
AGTTGACTGATTAGCCATCTAGCCTATAAAAAATGAAGCTCGACAAAACACTCAATTCCTCAGGTATGCATATTGGGCATATAATTGTCCATTTTATCTTTGTCGCTTCATAGCTTAACTGGCTATACTTGAAAACACATATGTAGACTTGAAGGTCTCGATGATGACCATAACTGGATCCTGTTAATAAGTTTTGGGAGAGATTGCCTAGATGGGTGTAAATCGTCTTTCGTAGTTTTATGGTACCAATTTTATAGAAGCTTTATGAACATCGTATAACCATAAGACATGTAATATAAATACTGAAGAACAACCACATAAATGCAGAAGATTCATTTGACCAGAAACAAAGATGTAGCCGCACACTTCCACAAGCACAACACATTCTAAATTACAATACAAGGTCATTAGCCCTGTAGGATTAATCTCCATTCACCCGAGGAACAGGGAAAACAGGGGCTCATGCAAATATTAACATAACTTCCATTGCATATCACAGCTACTGTCTTGTCACGAGCCATGCACATCAGTGATCAACAAAGAATGAACCAAAAATTGGTAAAAACGCCCTTTGAGCATACTTGAATACAAACTATAGAAAAACATGCAAACACCTCAAACAATGGATCTACAATACAACGATGTTTGCAGACAGTTTGTTTTTAATTTGTACTAGTGTTAGTTCCAGTGACAGGTCTCAACATGTTGTGAGCAACATTGGAATTTGCAGCACTGGACCCCATCATCACAGAGCCAGGGGCTCCACCTGAAAAAGAATGCATTGTAGACAAGGGCATAGATGATCCTGCACCACCTGGTCCAAATGAAAACATAGTTGGTCTAGCCATGAAAGGCATAGCTGGATGAGATGAAGGGACATAACCAGAATGGGGAGCTGATGGAACAGAAGATGAAATTACAGGCCTATTATTCATTGCAGATACTGCTATAGGTCCTATAGGTGTTGAAAGGGATTTGCTGGGAGAATGGCATCCAATCATGCTCCTCATTTTCTTTTACAAATTAGCTATGGCTTTGTCCAAGAGTATTAGATTAGTGGTTAACCACATAGTCTAAAAGAAGAAAGCTAGGTTTATTAGGGGCATATTTATTCTTAATAAATTTTATTTTCGTTTGGGAGGGGATTGAGTGGACCCTAGAGTCTGGCCATAAGAGACTTTTTTTTTAAATTGACTTTAATCTAAAAGAAGAAAATTAGGTTTAGTAAGGGCATATTTATTCTTGATAATTTCATATTTGTTTCAGAGGGGATTCTGTGGACCCACAAGTCTGGCCAAAACGCATTCTTTTTTAAATTGATTTTGACAAGACATATGAAAGGATTGAGTAGAAATTAATCCTTAATATCATGGACTTGTTGGGATTTGACTCTTTCTACCATCATCCAGTGAAGACTTTCTTTTCGTGGGCCTCAACAAATGTTAGTGTGAATGGTGTACTTTCTATCCCTATTCCTTTACAACAATCTATTCAGCAAGGCCATCTTCTTGCTCTTTATCCATTTGTGATTAGAACAAATGCCCTAGGATATTTGTAGGACACTGCTAAAGTGCAAGGGAAAATTAAAGGAATTTTTCTACCTAGTAGGTCAACAATTTTTCAAATTCCATTTTACGGATGACTCAGCTTTAATCCCTGAATTAACTCAGCAATCTATGGTGGGCACTATGCTTTGCTTGGACACATTCGCAGAAGTTGTTGGGGGGATGGTGAATGAGAAGAAAGCAAAGGTCCTTATTGGCCAGGATAAGCCCCCTAATGGTTAGAATCATGAATGGAGGATTATGAAACCTGTTGAGAACATTTGGTAATTGGGTATTTCTTTAATTAACCAATACTCTCTTGTTGATCAGTAACAGCGGATCATGGCCAAGTTTGAATAAACACTGCAAGACTAAATTTATCTCAATCTTCAGCTTGTCAAGAAGGTTAAAATTGTTGACAGATTTCTAGCAACAGGGAATATTTATTATTCCTCATTTTCCCCCTCTAATGTAGCTTATAAAATGTTGAAACAAGTTGAGTATTCCCTATTGAGCATTATGTATTGTATCTTGTGTTCTGTTTTGTGTGGGATTGTATCTCTGCTCTTCCTTTCTTTACTGCAATAACCTGTGTGAAAGACTATGACTGCACAAAGCCTGATTTGGGTCCATTGCCTCCCTTGTTGCATTTAGTATTCACCATTCAAATGCTTCCATAGCGGTGCCACTAGTGAAAGATACCGCATCGATCCATATGTAAGCTTGAAACCAGGTAAGTTGAGATTCACAATATTTTCACAATATTTAAAAAAAAAAAAATACACAGGCATCGCTTAACCGACACCTATAGGTGTCGGTTAAGCGACGCCTGTGTATTTTAAAAATACACTACCGTCGCTTAAGCGACGCCTGGATCTGTCGGTTAAGCGACGCCTATGCCCGGGAGGTGTCGGTTAAGCGACGCCTGTAGGTGTAAATGTTGTCAAAAATTTTCATCACCGTCACTTAATAAGTGTTGGATAACCGAAGATGTACATTCAACTGATGGTTACTTAGGTGTCGCTTAACAGACGGTTACTTAGGTGTCGGATAACCGACGGCAAGTTTCCGACGCTTTTAAAAAACCAAAGTGTCGTACATGCGACAGGGAAGTGTCGAAAATCTGACATGAAGGCTGTCAGATTTTTGGTCGAAATGTAGTAGTGGGTGGCACAGGCGGTGCCCCATGTTGGGACGGTGGACAGTGGTCCAAAGATCACCCATGTAGTATGGACAGAGCAGAAGGCTCTCAAACATACCAATACATGCGTGGGATAGATCGCGGCAGAGGCTCATGAGTCGGTGCGGCAGAGACACGCAAACCGATCAGGTGGCTCTTGGATAGAGGTCAGGAGAGAGCGTGTGTGTGTTGTGGTGGACGGAATTGACTACATGCGATGTGAGTGCAAGTCCAGGGGAAGTTATATGCCAAATACATACAAGAAAAGTAAATCGTTTTGTGGAAAATGGTCCAGAAGTCCGTGTGAGGTGCGGTGAATGGAAGAGAAAACTATACGTTAAAACACAAAAAAGTAAAAAATAACATTCCTTAATGGGCGGTGGCCTAAAAAATCACAGGAGTAGCGGTTGAGAGGTGTGATATAAGTACAGGTTCGTAGACACTCGCATCATTATGTCATGGCTCGTGAATCGAGGTGACTTGTGGGAAATGGTCCCGAAATTAATTTATTAAACATGAGATGATGGTCTGATAAAGAGATAGAGGGAGGAATTCTGAAACCGGTGGCACAAATAGGGTCTCAAACGGAGTCCGTATGGTCCTGTTATGTCGATCAGAAGAAATTAGGTCAAATGGGGCCTATATAAAGGTGGGGTCCACTTGATGAGGTGTCATTGTCACTGTTCATTGTGGAGTTGGAGAGGTGGGCCCTAAATCTTCATTTGCTGATTTCTCTTGATTCGACCGATGGTTTCGGGCGCTGCGACTTATAGGTAAGAGCTCTCACTAAATATCATCTTTTTGGTGGTTTATTTTCTGGATTTGGTCACCCAGAGGCCCCCCATGAGCAGTTTGGGGTTTCATGAAGCCAAGTCACACATTTCAAAGGAAAAGGTGCACCCTGGTTGCCTCTGTGGGGAAATTTTGAGCACCCTGGGCGCTCATTTTTACCAAACAGGTGCGACTTGGCCTCTTTTGGGTGTTTTTTGATGATGGCAATGGCTCACCTTAGGGTTTTTGCTTGTGTAGGATGGCTGAGATCAAGTGGAGAGAGAGAGACTGCAAGAGTCTCAGGGATGCAACCTTACAAGACAGGAATGTGAGAGATACATTAGCCTGTTGCTGATTGCTAAAGTTTATGAGGATACCCCTCATGCGGAGCTTGCGTTTGCTAATGTAAACACTAGTGAGTTTTAGGGAAGCTGATGAGGAGGTGTTCCTCTTTTAGGGCCAACGCATCAAGATTACATTGGCAGATGTATAATTTCTTACTGGGCTCCTTATGTTGGGAGTGGTTGGTGACTTGGCACATGTGTTATCTCGGGGGGAGACATTGGAGGAGTTGTGCGATCGACACTGTTACGCTACAGCGTACGTGGGAAGCTCCTAAATCTTGATGTGTGACATCGAGGATTTGTCGACACGGGTGGTGGGGACCTTATTGCAGCGTATCTTGGGTTCCATGGGGAGCCACAAGATCTCTGGCGGTCAGCTTCAGCTAGTAGAGCGTGCTATAGGTGGCACATACTATGCATGGGGCCAGATGTATCTGCAGGCTGTTTAGTGTCAGCTGAACAAGTCTAAGACTTCTGGCCCTGGTTTTTGTTTTGGATCCTTCCTGTGTGATTTATTTTTTGAGAAAGTACCTACACTTCGTCTTCATCAAGCTATGCAGGATAGTGGTCCATGGGAGCCACGGATGTACAGATGGTGTCAGATGATGATTCGAGAGGGTGGCGGCAGAGTGGGCCACTTTTTTACTGAGGAGCTGTTGGAGCAGTGGTGCTAGCTTCCTGTAGTGATTGAGGAGTACCCATATGCGGGTATGGACTACCAGGGAGACCCTAAGATGCCCCGACCTCCTGGCCAGGCTTGGGGACCAACTGGTATGTATGCATGATGTTTTTATGTTCATCTTTATACATATTGTATTTGAGCTAGTTGGTAGTTTGTATTATTGATGTATGTGGATTGATGGTGTCCTTGTTTGTATATGCAGATATTGGTCCTCTCCCACCGCCTGGGCATCGGAGGCGGGTCGTTACCATAGCTCCTGCGGCAGTTCCTGCTAGGAGCTCCCGTAGGCGATGATGGGAGATGGATGGAGTGTTGCCGTATCTGGAGTGGCTTGATCCTGGAGTCTCAGATGATGGATGGCAGCATCTGAGTAGTGAGATGATTGCTACTATTCACAACCTTCCTCCAAAGTAGACTTGTGTGATGAGGAAGATGGCGATGGCTTGTGAGCACTTTCGCTGGGCGGCGAGAGGTGATCTTCCTGCAGAGGATGAGTCCTCTGAGCAAGATGATGACACCGAGTCAGATGATGAGTCTGAGTTGGATTAGTAGCATAGTGGGTCTGCCCCTAGTGTGTTGGTGAACTTAGGGTTTTTTGTGTCGCTATGTATATCCTGCTGAGAAAGCATATGTGGCTTCTCATTTTGTATTGGACATGTTTTGGACATGTGTCTTATCTATTTATCTATATATTTTTGACACACGTGGATGCACTTTTATGGTTTTATTATGTGAGTATTTTTATGATGATGTGGAATGCAAATGTCTATGTGATGTATTGTTACACTTGTGTGTTTATTTTTAGACATAGTTATGCATGATGTTATGGTTGTATGTTTCCTATATGCGGTTATGGATGTGCCAATTTAGAATATTGTTAGCCATTTGATCTGCGACACTGTTGAGGTTTCTAGGAACATGTGTGAATGTGATGGATTCAAATGTTCTAACCATCTGTTTAGTGCACAGGTACTTTCTAAAGAGGCAAGGATCACGTACTTGATAGTGGTTGTTCAATTGAGAAACAAGTAGTTGGGAGTCTAAGAAGACATCGAGATGGTGAATGCCTAACTGAAGAGCGGCGGCCAAGAGGCCATTGACACCATCATATACAACCTGGTTGTTGGTTGCGGTGCCCACGCATATTTCGTCGATGTGGATCAACTCCTGCGATGGGGAGTAGATGACCGATGTAGCCGAGGCAAGGTTTGGAGACCATTTGCTTGCTCCATCTGCGAATTCCATATAATGGTTTGAGGTGTGCTCCATCTGAAGCAGTGAGAGGAAACGATACATAAGACTCAATTTTGAAAAATGTGTAAAAAAAAATGGAAAGACTATAATACAAGTTGTAACGTTGTAACTCAAAGGGGTGACGTTAGGGGGAAATTCGTTTGGAGTTTTCAGGGATCAGCGGTCATTCCTTTGTGTGACACGATGAATCCTTGTAGACGGCCCGTGGGGACACAGAAAACACACTTGAAAGGGTTCAAGTGGATTTTGTACTTGCGACATTGTAAGAACACTTGTCACAAGTCATTTATGTGTTGTGTTTGTTTCTGCGACCACGTGATGAGGTTATCGAAACAAACCAACATAGTGTGAACGAGGTCGCGGAAGCAGTATGTCATGGCCCACTGGAAGGTGGCTCTAGCATTTTTTAGGCCAAAGGGCATGACTCGATATGTGAATGTGCCTCATGGGGTTGCGAATGCTGTCTTATAACAATCTTCTTTCCAGATTTGGACTTGGTTATATCCAGAAAAACAGTCCATGAAGGAAAAGGCCTCATGTTCGGTGCACGCATCGATGATCTGATCGATGAAAGGTGTGGGGAAGTTGTCTTTGGGACATGCCCCATTGAGGTCACGAAATTCTGTGCAAACATGAATGGTGCCTTGTTTTTTATTCACGAGAACAGGATTAGAAACCCAAGTGGTGTACGCAATGGGGTAGATGAAGCCGGCAGTGCGCAGCTTCTCTATCTCGGCTTTAATTGCTGCCACTTTGGAAGGGTGAATGGGTCGTTGCTTTTGGCGTACAGGGGCCACATCAGGCCATGTGTCAATGTGGTGTTCCACGATGGATGGATCTAAGCCAGGAATTTCGGTGTAAGGCCAGGCAAAGATGTCGCGGAATTCTTGGAAGAGGGATTTGTAGGCATCGACCTCTTCCAGGGAGCAAGATGCCCCCAGCATGATTCCTTCAACAATCTCAGAATTGGTTGAGATGTCGATTTTAATGGTTGGTGAAATGTTCACCATATTCCCTTCTTCGAAGGCATCTGGTGTTGGGATGGGGTTCTTGAACCAGTCGACTTTCCCATGGATGAAATCTTTGGTCTCCACGGAAAACTGGTCATACTGTGACACAAGTTCTTCATGGAGGAAGAACAAGTGATGGTGCATGTCGTCCCATGGGTATTCTAGGGCGGTCAGAGCTTCTAGTATCTCCTAATCGTTGTTGAAGCAATGAAGAGACAGTTTTGATGGACCATCGTTGGAGGTGGAGATAAGCGGGTCAGTTGAACTGGACATCATGTAGATGGACATGGTGTCTAAAGAAGGCGGTGGGGGGTGCACTTCTTCGATCAAGGTGATTTCAGACTCAAGGGAATGTTGATGGAGGTCATCTAGAGCCATTCAAAATTCGAGCAGGTCTTGGCAATGGTGAGAGTAATGTCCATACAAACCGCAAAGGGCACAAGCATGGTTTGTTCTGAATGCCTTGTTCCTGACTATTGGTGCAGTTGGGAGTTCAACCACGGGGATGTTTTCATTTGTGTCCATGGCATCCAAATGCGCACAGATAATTGGGATTTCAGGGCAATTATGAGTTGGGTGGCCCTGTTGCTCACAGACGGCGCAAGGTGGGACTTGTCATGGCTCTGCGGTAGCTTTGGCATTCTTGCCCCTAGCCCTTTTCAGTTGGGGCGGTGCGGGTGTGGGTGTGGCGGTTGGCTTTTGTGGGCCGGGTGGAGGGTGAGACTCGAGCGCAATGGGTTGCACCGGGGTTAAGACAAGCTAGGGCATTGGTGGTTGAGCTGGTGGATTAAGATACCACACCGAAATTCCCAATGTAGAGTTGGGTAGGCTCAAGGTGGCCATTACCAGCTTGCTCATGACTCTAGGCGGGGGGAAGAGGAAGGGAATTATATGGATTGGAGATGAGCCCAGATAAATCCCTGCTGGTTGCATGTGGGGATGTGGTTGTGGTTGCGGATGTGCGTAATGCTACTATTGTGGGTGATGTTGCAGCTACTGTTGGTGTTGCAGCTGTGGACGATGTTGTGGTTGTGGTTGGGGCTACGGCTACGGTTGTTGTTTGGGTGCAGCAGTGTTGGATGAGACCATGCACAAGTCTGTAGTTTTGTTTTGTTTCAATGGTGTTGACACTAATGAGAAATGAGCCGTCATGGTGGTATCGACAAACAACCCAGGGCCCACATTCAATAATGGAGTGGCTGGTGTGTTGTCAACCATAATGTTGATTGCAGGGATGACAATGGCATGTGTGGTCATCCCTTGCGGCTCAATGGTGGTGATGGTAGGGATAACGTTGGAGGGTGTCGTTAACCCTTACAGATCATGATAAGTGAGCTGATCAACCATCACAATCTTCCCTTCGTGGGAGAACATCATGAGATGGAAGATAGTTGAGGTGACTGCTCTCATGGCATACATATAACTCCTTCTGAGGAGAAGGTTATAGTCTAGTTGAGTGTTGACGACCTCTATGTCGATCAGCACTATCTTCCCAGCTAATGTGATATGAACATGGGGGAGGATTCCTTGGGCTTTAGTGGGATGTCCATCATAAGCCCGTAGAGTTGTAGAGGACAGTTGCAGAATTGATGATTCAAGTTTCTTTCAAACCAAGGTAGACATAACGCACGTGGATGCCCCTCATCCACTATGCACCGATGCACAACCAAATTCCGGATGGACACCGAGATTTGATAGGTGATGGTTGATGGCATGCGTGGTTCCCCGTTCTCCGTGTCGAATGTGATCAACTTGGAGTCGGAGGGGTCTACTACCCCAAGGGCGGCTAGTAAGGTTTTTCGCTGTGTTGGGCACATTTTAAGTACCTCAAGAGCGGACATGGCGATTGGAGTTTGGGCCAAATCATCCACAATGCTATAGCTAACTGTAGCTCTAGTTGTGGCGTTATTGGTAATTCTGCGTACTGGGGGGGGGCACGGGAATGGGGGTAACTGAAGAGGTAGGTTGATTGTTTTGGACGTTGAGGCCGCTGATGTGTCAATGGGTTTGGTGGTGGTACCATATTGATTTTGTCTGGTCTGCATGTTGACCTCTTCAGTCATCATGGCTAGCAGGTGGTGAACACCTGTTTCAGCCGTGGGAGGTGCCCCCGGAGCATTGGGATTTGGTTGGGGAGGGGGTGCGGTTGCCACCAATCCTTAGACTGGTAGTGGGTTTTGAAGCACCATGGGGGGAGGTCCTTGTGGTGTCGGGTTGGGTTGGGTTTGATTTGCAGCGTTGGCGGCCTGTTGGGCCTCGTTTTGAATGGCCTGCTTAGCATGACCCATGAGGGGACACTTGAATGTGTAGTGCCCATAAACATCATAGAGTGTGAATGGTTGGTTTGTGTGCAACGGGGCGTTGCGTCTTAGTGCATTTTGTCGTGGCAGGTTTTGGGCGAGTCGGTTTGCTGCGGAATTGTTGGGAGGGTTTGGTTGTTGACCGCCTCCCTACGGTTGGTTATTGGCTTGGTTTTGGGGCTGATTATTTCTAGCTTTCCCTTATTGATTATTGGGGGCAGACTAGTTGGAACAGCTTTTTTGTGCGAACACTTGTCCCAACGGAGTGGGTGGAGCGGGGGCGGGGGCTTGAACTGCTTGCACTGGTGGTGCATAGTAGATTTGTGGGGGTGGCGGTGCCACAAATGTGGGAATTTTCCCCGTGTACTACTGTGTTGGCCAATTCATGGCGTGAGCCTGCTGTGGTGGCGCAGGTTGTGAATAGGAAGTTGTTGCTTCGGACTGGGACATCATTCTAGCATAGTCCGGAGTTTGGTTTTGGTGTAACAGCAAGTGGTGTCAGACGGTGCTGTGGCTGTTGGGAGATAGAGCCTATGATGTCATCCACAGCATGAGATCCCCTCAGTGCGTCGCGGTAAGAGGTGCCTACGCATGGAGCATTTGGGATGATGGTGTACAAGTATCCAGACCGAGCATAGATGAGGTCAAACTATTAAGCTTTCAGTATGGCCTTTTCTTCGGATTGGGGATGTTCGGATGTGACATCCTTTGCTATGGGTGGGACCAAGGTCTTAAGGAACCAATCTAAGAAGATCCTGTCGTCAAGTTGGATTTTACATAGGCTACGGCGTCGCCACCACTCATGGATATGGTTAGTTGTATGAGTGGCAGTGTTCTGACAGCAGGATAGCAGGATCTCCACCCCCTCGTCATATCTAACAGGGAGTTGAAAATATTGTAGGAACATGAAAGCTAGGGAGTTGAAGTCCAGGTATTTGGCCTGCGGTAGCTCAATGTACCATTTGGCCGTGGCACTTGTAAGGGTGAGTTGGAAGAGCCTCAGCCTGATGGAGTCCTCTATGATGCTGTTGGATGAGCACCATAGATGGAATGTCATAATGTGGTTTTGTGGACATTCCCCTGCCTTGCCTTCAAACTTGGGGATGTCTGATGGCAGCTTAGTTGGAATTGGAGGCCAAAAATCTTGATGGTGAATGGGGTCGTTTGTTAATCAAGCCAGATCAGGAAAGTTAAGACGAACCATGAAAGACAGATTTGACCTCAAGTTGATGTGCGCTGGGGCAGCAATGGTGGTGGGGTTTGCAGGTGCGTAATGCATCTACACAGTTGGGGGTACTTGCAGTGGCACTATTGTGGATGGGACAATGCCCCCAAGTGTGGTGGGAGGGACCGTGTGGGTGGAAGGGACATTTCCCCCATGTATGATAGTAGGGGCTGTTAAAATATTGTAACTTCGAAGAATATTCTATATGTATCTTTTTGTGGTCCTCGATGGTCTTACCGAGAGAACCACTTGTATTACATTGTACCCCGATGCCCCCAATCAGAAGAACTAATAAGAGTCATGAGGTAGTCCCCTCTAATTGTAAAGGTGGGTCATCAGCACCCCAGTGTGGTTACTTGAGCCTACATGTGTAACTCGAGCCTACATGATTTAACTCAAGCCTACATGTCAAATGAGTTAACTTAAGTGAATGGATGAATATAAATAGAGGTGTAGTGCTCCTCATTTGTGACACACACACTCCCACTTGTGTAGCGTATTAGTGGAGAAGAGAAGTAGCTGGAGAAGGAGGAGGATCAGGCTTTGATCTCCTTGTTGGTTTTATCTTTTATCCTTTTGGGGCATCTATATTGAGGAAGCTTTTGTTGGGTTTTTCCCTTTAGGGTTTTCCCAGGATAAATCTTTGTGTTCCTTTTTTTTATGGTTGTGCTTGTCTATCTTTCAGTGATCCTGTTTATATGCTTTTGTCATGAAAATGAAATGAAATACTGATGTCTTAGCTAAGCATATGAAAATTTAACAGGGGCAATGTAAGTGGACGGTCCATTGCCCCCCTGTGTGGCAGGAGGGGCAGTGTGTGTGGAGGGGACACTGCCCCTGTGTGTTGCAAGTGGGCCAGCTTGGCTGGTCACTATAGGTGGTGGTAGCTAACTGATGACAGTTTGCATGACTATTCTTGGGCCACCTGCAGGGTTATTGGTGACAGGTTGTGGTGTGGACATGGGTCCACTTGCTATGGAGATGCTGGAAAATGGATCCGGGTTAGAACCAACCATGGGGCTTGATGGTGCAGTATGGAGGTATGATTTAGACTGATATAGGTATGAATCTGAATCAGAGGTTGTGTGGCCTTCTAATGGTGTGGGAGATCATTGAGAACGGTTTTGACGGTGTCGATTGAGTGTTTCAAATTCTGGTGGTTCGCCTCTTAGGCGTGAGGGATCAATTGTGTTAGATGTTTATCAAACTAATGGGAATGATGTTTGGACCCCAGTTTCAGTGGATTCCTATTGGCTGTAGGTGGTCACTCGACCACCAAGACTGCCAAAAGACAACGCTTGGCTTTTTCCTCATAGGTGTTTCTACTCAATCAGAAGGGGTGGTTGTCTGTTTCACTTGGCAATTCCTCTTAGCGGCCAGCTACTTTGGGGTTCCTGTGGTACTCCTCACAATGAGTTTCTGGGCAGAGCCCAAGTACTTCCCACAGTTGAAGGAGTCAGGGACTTATGACCTCAAAGACTGCAGATTGTTTGAACTTAGTGTAAATTAATAAATTTTAAGGCTCTCTCAGCGTCATGAACTGAGTTGGGTTGATTACTTGGTATCATGTAGTTTGTCTGTCTTTCTGGTATTTGGTAGATGCAAATGGTTTATGACTTCATCATATTGTGGTAAAGTTCATGTCATTATGTATGCATGCATTGAATAATCAGAAATTTGTAAACAGATACAGTTTTTAACCCTGAATGTTGATGGCCTAACTAGATGACTACCTCACACTGATATTCCTCTTCAACCAAGAGAAGGTGCTAGGCTTTCAACACAATGGGAATAATCCCATATGTAGATCCATAGGTCACCTCTCGGATGCAAGGTTGGTCAACAGGGAGGATGCTTAGTGCCGTGAGAAGCCCTCCTTCTCTACCCCCTCTACCTTCTAGGTCATCCGGTTTTAATGGTTTAGAAAATATTCAATGAAGGGCCTAGGTCTATACGAGCTTGCCCTTCGTTATATCCCAGAATACCCTGTAGGGTGATGACTGTGTAGAGGAGGAAGGGTAAGCGAGACAGTTAGTTTTAGGTTGATTTTAGTTAAGCTACATTCATTTAATTAAGCCATTACAATTTACTTTGAATTTACACTTTGTTTGTTGATGTAATTATAGGAAATTAAAACAACAACTGAAATTAAACTAGTATGCTGGACAGAGGCGGCTGAGCTGCACTGATAGCCCCTTTAAAACTGAAATTTAACCCCTATTAAACTGAAATTGAACCTCTGATTGACATACCGCACATTTCTGATCAAATTTGGCGAGGGGGTCGCAAAATGTTTCCAGAAACAGGCGAGGGGGTCACACAGATTTCATAGATAGTCGCGGTCTGTGTTTCTGAGTGAAGTCACACCTTTCGGGAGATTAAGTGTGCCCTGGGTGCGCCTGTTAGGCCATTAAGTGCACCCTTATCCCCTGTTCAAGCCCGATAAGTGCGACCTGCCCCAGATTTGGGGTTTTTCTGATCCTGAGTCAGATTCGGCTGACAGTACGCTGTATTGTGGCCAAACTGACTCAGATTTTCCTAGCAGAGGCTTCGGCAACACTAATAACTAGAAATAAACTAGATCTAAACTAAATTTGAAATGAAATTTTAAAAACTAGGGAAAAAATTAAAAAACTTGAAATTTTAAAAATCTGGACCAGGGATCCTATGGGATCGACCTGGTATGGTCGCCAGTTCTGTAGCAGGGATTTCTCCTTGCTACAGGGGCAGGAATGACTCCCTTCCATCTATAGGATAGAAGGTTAGGTTCCTACTTGTTGAAAGACTGAAAGGAAAAACATAATGTAAAGAACAGTAATGAAACAAAGATGGAGAACCCCTCTGCACACAAGGTTAGGGTTCCGCTTCCAATAATATGCAAAAAATATGTTAGAAATCAAAATACCTACAAAACAAGTTAGGAAATAAACCTGCAAATGAAACCATGGATTAGAAAACAAAGAAACTACTAAGCAAATACATAAAATAACAAGTTATACCTTCTCTTTGGGTGGAATGGGCCACCATGCCCTGGCTTGAAGAAGCACCTCTCTTGGATGGGGGAGCTATGGCTTAATGGAGATGGAGGAGAGGGAGTGTGGGTGGCTTGAGAGACAAAGGGTCTCAAGGCATCCATGGGCAGCATAACAGTATGCAAGGGAGAAGTGTTTTGAGAGTGACCCCCCACCCTCCTTTTATAGCCTTTTTGGGGTTTTAGGGTTTTAAGCCCTTGGTCCGGGCTTTAGCCCCTTTTTGGGGATTTTAGCCTCTTCCACCCTAATTTTAGCTCCTTTTAGGGTTTTGGCCCCTTTTTCGGGGCTTTAGCTCCTAGGAGAGTATTTTAGGATCCTTTTTGGGGTTTTTAAGCCCTTTTCTTCATCCTTAAGCATTTTTGAGGGTGTGGGGGTCTAATGGAGGGTTGTGAAGTGGTGTCCTTGGGTGGTGTAGGTCATGGAGAGCTTAGTGAGGGATTTTTTGGGTTAACAATTATTGCATGGACGCACATGGGAAGGAGCCTATTCTCACCTGCTTCTCACCTATCACATCAGTTAGACTTGTTTAACTGGTTATATCTAATTTGAGAGACTGAATTAGAAAAGTGGAGTGAGCTAGTTAGATTTGATAGTGACTTAGACACTTCTAGTTATCCCTGCACTCAAATTGAGTTGGTAGATTCAAATCATATCCACATGATTCAAATTCTCCTTTATGTAACATTGTAGTATAATGCTAGGATTAATGAAGTTCATACTGTAATTATACTGAGCAATACTTATCTGTTTCCTATGAAATTTGTCTTATTCAAGGTGTCTTATTCATTCCTTTACACTGCATAATAATAGAATATAATTGCACTCATTGCATGAAGATCAATGGAACAATAATTCAAACATGGTATCAAAGCCTCCTCAGGCAAGCAACAAGTCTATCCATTCTCCATTGTACACTAGAAGCAGCTAGGTCTCCATAGAAGTCCCGCAAAGAGTGCCTTGCTAACTCTGGATTCATTCAGAGTGGTGGTGCGGGTGTGATGGACTCTAAAAAAGTGTACATGTCAATATGGAAGGCTTGATTCTTACATAGTGCAAATGTTTTTGTGCTTGCGGTGTTTTATTACAGGTTCTACGTAGCTTGATTGAAGAAATCGACTGATTAGAAGTAGAATTGATGGATTATCAATCTTTCTTACCCCACATCCTAACACCCTTCAACTATGTTTATTGGAGGGAAGATATGCACATATCCTTGTGCAAGCTTGGCTTGTACAGGATGACCATGGGATGAGAGACAGAACCCCATCATCCTGTTGAGAAAAGCAAGTTCTTGAATCGGTTGGATGAAGCCTTTGGCTTCCTTTGTGCTCACATATCCAGAGACCTCCTATTTCATATTGAGGGATTGAAGACTCCCAAATAATCTTGGGAGAATATCAAATTCTTGTTTAGAAAGAAATATTAGATTTGGGGACACATTCTAAAGAACGATCTAATATTATTGTAGCCCAGCAGTTTTGAGACCATACACCAATTTTTTACTAAATTCAAGTCTCTTGCACTATAATGTAAGCAGTGTGGAATAGAGAGGAAGGATGAGCAACTTGTTCTATTAGTGCTCATCGAACTTGGTTCTGATTATTTTGTATTCATCTCTACCTTCCATTCTAGAAGAGATTCCATCCCCAATTGGAAGATGCCCTCACTTGAAAGCTTTGTCGATTCTTTAATACAGGAGCAGAACAAATTGATCCAAATGGGATTCCTCCAAACTTCCAAGAACCAAGCTCTTCTGATGTCGGACTCTACCAATGCACAAGATAAAGGGAAGCACAAAGGTAAGGATCCTAAAGCATCTAATTTGAAACCAAAAGAGAGTCAGAAGTCTTCTGAAGGAGCTTCAATCTCCAAGAAGAAGAAAAAGTTTGAAAATATTAAGTGCCCTTATTGTATGAGGGGTTTTCATCCTAAAAACTAGTGCATGAAGAAGCATATCGACCAGTTGTATGCTCTCCTAGCTTCCAAGAGATGGGACGTACATCACATGGAAGTGAAAAGTGCCTTCCTCCATGGTGACTTGAAGAAAGAGATTTACATGAAACAACCTGAGGAGTTTATTGAGGATCCTTCCTTAGTTTTCAAACAGGGGAAATCACTATGTGGACTCAAACAAGCCCCAATGCATGGTACTCCAAAATGGATTCCTTACTTGTTGATGTATTTGTAACTTTGGAATGTATTCATCTATGTATCTTATGTATTGTAACCCGATGTTTATTCCGAGATGTTTCCATTATGTATTTGAGTCATGTTGTCATGCCCCAATGTTCCGTTTGGGAGGATCAATAATGTAAATAAGTCATGTCAATTCATTGTTAAAGTCCCCACAGTTTCGGGGCACTAGGGTTATTAGACACTCATAGAGATGTCGGCTCTAGTAAGTAATTGTTAAGTGAGGCCGACATGTTTGTGTGCACTTCAAGTGAACGGAAAAATATAAATAGAGAGTGAGACTCTCTATTTATCACACACATCATTCACTCACTCAAGTGTGGCACATTAGTGAGGAAGGAAATACACTGGGACTAGACAGAAGAAGAAGACTACTGCTTTGGGGCTTTTACTGTTTTGGTGCTGATTCTATCTCTGAGGAAGTTGCGGGGTTTTCTCCTTTATGGTTTCCCCGAGGAAAACTCTTTGTGTCTCTTGTCTCTTGTGATGTGCTTACGTTATATTGCTGTACTTGTTATTCTCTCAGTAAAGATCCTAACATAATGCTAGCTTAATGTTGAAAAACTAACATTACTCATATCACAGAAATTTGAAATATGCAAATCAGATTGCAATGTTTGCATGCATAAGAAAGAGGGATTCTTGCTATTGATTGTGTTGTATGTGGATGACTTTCTCATTGCTAGTAGCTTTGTTGTTGGATTGAGAAGCATCAATTCATCCCTGAACAAAGCATTCGTTATGATTGATCTCGGATTGTTAAGACAGTTCATTGGTCTCAAAATAAGTCAAAAGACTTCGGGAATCATGATCTCATAGTCTAGATACTCATTAGAAAATCTCAGGTGGTTCCACATGGAATATTGCAAGGAAAACCCTTGTCCTTTTCTATCTAGCATCAAGCTATAGGAAGGTGTCTCCACACCTTTAGTAGACAACACTCTTTACAGACAACTCATTGCGAGCCTTCTATATCTCACGCATTCAAGACCAGACATATCCTATGATGTGAGTGTTTCTTCCAGGTACATGTAGGCGCCACATGATCTGCATTGGAAGGAAGCAAAGAGGATCTTGCACTATGTGCAGGGTAATAGAGATTATGGGATTCATTATGCAGTTGGTGCACAACTTGATCTCATAGGATTCTAAGATTCATATTGGGAAGGAGATGGGAATGATAGAAAATCCACTTCAGGATTTGTGTTTATGATCTTATCTGGGCCAATTTGTTGGTCCAACAAGAAGCAAGTAGCACTTGCACTCTCTTCAGCAGAAGCAGAGTATCAAGGAGCTGTGAATGCAGTTATTCAGGCTATTTGGCTACATGCATCTTGACATAATTTGAGATTCACACTTTACCTTAAGTGGACATTTGTTGTGACAACCAGAGTACCATAAAAATTTCTAGTGATCCAGTTCAGAAGCAAAGAACAAAGCACATTAAGAATCACATGCATTATATTCAGGAACTAGTGCATGACATAACTGACACACAGCAGTACTGTCCTACATAGGATTAGATTGCAGACATAT
>LPNX010506652.1:5065-41131 GCA_001517045.1 Pseudotsuga menziesii | reverse complement strand
TGGGGGGGGGGGGGGGGGGGGGGGGGGTCCCATGAGGTTTTTCCCTATTTCCTTGGCTTATTAAGCAACATTTTTTAATTATTTTAGGTTGTATATGGGTGAATTTTTGCCTTGTTTCCAGGGCCTGCAGTTTTTCAAGTTAGGATTAAGGGAAGGGGGGTGTTAGAATTTATAATCCTCCCTTGTCCAAACTAGTCTATTAGATTATATTTTCTTAACTTAGGATTCATTTAGTTATTATTGGGTCCACTAGTACCATTGGGTCCACTTGGCCTAATGGGGCCACATGTACCAGTCACTAGAGTGTGGCGAACACAGATAGAGGCTAACTGTAACTGATTGCACATTCATGCATCAGTTTATGTGCCTCCTAGTCCAATCCCTACAATTTAGGAGCCATTGAGAGTGCTAGCACCAACCTTCTTCAGTTGTTGGCAGTTGGTGACTAGTCAAGCTTAGTTATGCTTCATTTAACAAATCCAATTTCCACCTTTCTATTTACATAAGAATGGAGTATAAAAATTTCCTTAAACATCTTACAAAGCTTATTTTTTATCATTATTAAGATACATTATTATATTCATAAACATAATAGAGTACTTAAATTCATACACTATAATGCTAATGTATCCTTTGAAGACTAACAACATAATTCTCATCTTTCATGCTTATTATATACTAATACAAAATTAAGTACGAACACAATTTGAATTCACTTTTCTACTAATAATAATAACATAATACTATCTAAATTCTTTGACCATACTTCATCCTCTAAATGTTTGAAGTGTTACTTGTCCTTTACAATAATATTGTAACATGATAAAGGTATCTTGTAAACTATTTTATCTTTGCCTTTAAATCAAGATATTAGCTCTTCACCTTGAAATCAAAATATTAAATTGTTAGGATTTATAATCCTCCCTTGTCCAAACTGGTCTATTAGATTATATTTGCCTAAATTATGAGTCATTTAGTTATTATTGGGTCCACTAGTACCATTGGTTCCATTTGGCCTAATGGGGCCACATGTACAAGTCAATAGAGTGTAGGGAACACAGATAGAGGATGACTACAACTAATTGCACATTCATGCATTGTTTATGCGCCTCCTAGACCAATTCTTATAATTTAGGGGCCACTGGGATTGCTCGAAACAACCTCCTTCAGGTGTTGGCAGTTGGTGACTAGTCAAGCTTAGTTATGCTTCATTTACATTTAGTTAGATGTCCTTGAGTTCAATTAGCGTCGGTATTGCATGGTTGCATGTGGGAAGGTGCCTATTCTCACCTACTTATCACCTACCACATTAGTTAGACTATTTTAACTGATTATAACTGATTGAGAGACTGAATTAGATAGCTGGAGTTAGCTAGTTAGCTCCGATAGTGACTTAGACACTTCTAGTTAGCCATGCAGTCAGAATGAGTTGGTAGATTTGAATCATATCCACATGATTCGAATTCTACTTTATGTAACATTGTTGCTATACTGATGGGATTAATGAATTTTATACTGTAATTATACTGAGCAATACATGTCTATTTCCTGTGAAATTTGTATTGTTTAGTGTGTATTATTTATTCCTTTACACTGCATAATAATACAATATAATTGCACTCATTGCTTGAATATCAATGTCTCAATAATTCAAACATAAACAAGGGATATTGATTCATTTAACTTTCCAAGTAGTTCCCACACAAAATAAACTTATCTATCTGCTTGTTATATGAGTATATTTATAATGAACAAAACCTAGTAATTATCAATCATTAATAAAAAACATTATTTTTTTTATATACATAGTCATACATGTAACATGTCCAACTTTCATTCATTGGGTACATTTTAATGGGATACACCAATATACGTGGTTCACCTCAACCTTGGGGATACATCCACCAAGAAATGCAAATCTTTTTATTAATTTATCCAACGTAAGGGATTACAATTACCCCAGTGCATCTATTTCTATTTACTTTTCCTAATACTATTCACTCTTTATCCTTATTACAAGGTCTGCCTTTTAAATATAAACAATACAATCTAAAATAAGTCTTTATATAAACTCTCAATAACATTTATTTCCAAGTCATTCAACTTTTGATAACCAGTTTTATCTCTTTAAAATAACCACCTATATGCCCCTTAGAGTAAGACTTTAACTTCTTATGCAATGAAAGTATTCCTTTCACATAGGAGGTAAAAGAAACGCGTGTTCTCCCAAACAATTATAAATAAATCTTAGCAATTTAAAAGAATAAGTCTACCCATGCGAGATGGAAATACAGGGACACATGTGTTTCTCTCAAACACATATAACAACTCAAGTAAAATAACAAGTCTTATGCCTTCAAATACCCGTGAGAGACGGAAATACAAATACAGGCAAAGGAAACACATGTTTCTACCAAACACATATAACAACTCTTAGCAAGTAAAAGAACAAATTGTTATAGATACACATTCTAATTAATGTTAACGGTCGCTCAATGTTATCAGGCTACTCCCATCCCAACATGGTACAGGAGGGAAGAGAAGAGAAACGAACTCTGATTTAGAGGCCATTTCTTCTACACAAATGCAAATAAGAACCATAAGAACTATTCTCTTGCAAGAGTCTTTTTCTTCTTACTTCAACAAGAAGTCGATTATCCTCCATCACTGGCGTTTCGTGGCTTCCAGTTTCCTTATCTGCAAACTAATGCAATACCATGAGCTATGTTTTTTTTTTTCCTCCCTAGAGCGCAACCCTCTTTTTCCCTGCAATCAAGGTGTATCCTCTCTTCCCCAAGAAGATCCCCCCTTCAAAACGACCCTAACAGTTTTTCTTTAAAAACTTTGTTTTATTTTGATTGCTAATTAGTTGTCATCGTTGCATTCCAATGTTTAAGGCAATTTTGAGCCAAAATACCACATTCTTCATTATATTCACTTCTTTGTAATATCCCCTTTACCTTATTCTCAAGTGAGAATCGAAAGAACTTAGTTTCTATCCATCAGAATTTTTAATACATTTTTTTTTGGCATTTTAATAGAGTTAAGCTATTAATTTTATTAATAATCATTTATTATTATTTGAATCTATGTTGTTAATTAAGATGATTAGTTCTTCTCTCCTAAGAAAAATAGATTCATAACCTTAGGTTTTCAACTTAACATCCATCATCTACTCATGACTTCCTAGTCAAATCTTCCCTGAGTGAATTCATGCCCCTTTACGTTTAGCTGCGTCAAGACTCTGTGTTCACCTCTGCTTCTTCACTAGAATCCTCACAAGCCTCAGCAATGTTTTCATTCCTCTGAGCTGCAGGTTTATTCCTTGAGAATTCCCATGACATGTGTCCAATTTCTCCACATGTATAGCATTTCACTTCTCTATTTATGCCTCTTCCTCAGCCTCCTCTGAATCCTCCTCTTTGGGTTTCCTGGATACTAGAACCTTCTGTCTCATCTTTAGGAATCCTACCTCCTCTATTTGGAAATCCTCTCCCTCTTGCTATATTTCTCCCTCTTCTCTTTTGGTTCCATTTTCTTAATAGTTATTCTTCTATTGTTGAGGTTTCCTGATAAGCATCTTCAACTGTTTTCAAATTCAACAAGCTGATTTCATCTTGTATCTCATATCTCAATCCATTTATATATCTAGCTACTCGTCCCCTTGTGTTTGTCCATCTCTAATACTCACCTTAAAGAATTCTTATGTATATTATTTAATAGTCATACCCTTTTGTCTAAGATTATGTAGTTGTCTAATGAGATTCAACTGATAATCCTTAGGCATAAATTGACTTTTAATTTTACATAACATTTTATCCCAAGATTTGATTTTAGGATTACCTCTTCTTTCTCTATGGATCTGAAGTTCATCCCATCATATAGCTGCATTCCCTTTCAGTCTGGTCATTGCATATCTCACCTTCTTTTTATATTCAACTTCTTCAAAGTCAAAATACTTGTTTAAATCATTGATCTAGTCCATGAGTTCTTCAACATTAAGATTAACTTCCTACACGAGGAATTCAACTCTGGGTTTGTTACTAACCTTCGTCAACATCTTCAATACTCTTACTTCTTCAGAAACCCCCTCTCGCTCGTCTTCAGATGATTCTTCTTCATCATTGGTGTATGTATTACCTGAATTCTTTCTCTCCATAGCTTCCATCCTAGCTTGGATTTATCTTAATTACCTTTTTGTGTTTGTCGCCGCAACTTTTCTTCCTCAACCACGTCCAACAGGGACTCCACACAATCATCCTTGTATTAGCGGCATCTTTAGCCTGCTCTGATACCAAAACTGATGGCAGGTGAAAGACAGAAGACCTAAAGTCATATTCTTCAGTCTAAAATGCTGATAAAAATCTCCTTGCGCAAGAAGGATTCCGCAATTCTGCTCCCGCAATCAACTTTCTATAAGCTTGAGTTTTCATCATTCAATTTCTGCAATTGAGTTCTCCGCAAGATTGGTTCCACAACTCAATTTCCACAATTGAGTCTTTTTCAAATGTCTTTCTGCAAGCTCCTTTCTGCAAATGCGGATTGCAGAATGTGGGTATGCAATTCCCAAATTCAAAAATGGACTTCCGCAATTATGTAGCTGCAACGGTCCTTTCCGCACTCGGATTGTAGATACACCTTCCCACTTTTCCAAGATGGGCTTCTGCAACTTCCTTTTCCACATTTATTCTGAGTCGTCGATTTCTTGTGGTCTCCTTCCTGACCGTCGATCTAAGATCATATGCAGATCTCACCTTAACTTCGTAGATCTTAGCTTTTCTCTTGCGGAATTCATCCACAACCGTCGATCTGCTGAAATTAGTAGAATTCAATTCATACCATGACATTTGAATTGATTCATGAGCGATCAATATTCTATGCAATTATATACATCTCTGCCTTTGGAATCATTTATACATTATTGAATATTCATCCACACAAATAAATAAGCATATGTCTGGTAATTGAAAAGAAGACATCATATAGTGACAATTATGCAGAGTATTAAGACTCTGTTCTCCATTCCATTAGCCATTATTACATACACTCTATCTCTCGATTTCTCATGCTTACACACTTCTATCTATATTCCTATTCCATTCCCATTCCCCTTCATTCTATATTTGATTATTACATTTGATTCTTAAATAGAATCCTACCAAACTATGAGATCCATAACAGGAGGATCTGAACTCCTAAGAAAGAAAATTTGTAACTAACCTATCCTCAAACAACCTCTTACAATATTCAAGGGAATTTGTGGCAATTTGTCCTTATTACATTCAACCCATCCCTATCTATGAAACATATTACAAAAATCGACAACTAACCCTATCTTCTAGAAAATTTACATGGAAGCAGAAAATTGCATTAACTGCTTATTCAACAAACATATAATTTTGACTAGATGCTCTTGCATCAGATAGACAACTAATATGAAAGGATTCATCTAAAATAGTGTCTTTTTCAACTAAAAAAAAGAAACCTAGATAGGCTGCCCCAATAAAAAACAAAATGTTTCTTTTTTTTCCAATAGTATTCGATGCTTCTAGCTATCTATTCAGACACCACACTTTTTTCAATTTTGCATACTAAATATTTTGTTCTTGGTAGTATGTATAGAGCCAAGTTTATACATGGCCTGCAACTAGAAATGCATTTTGTTTGTTGTTCTCAGGCTTTGTGCCTAGTTTACATGGCCTGAATATTTACATAACATGTAGCTAGAAATGTATGTCGCCGCTACTTGTATATACAAATAAAAATTATAGTTTCTTTCTCCAATGTTTATTCCTATGTACAAAACAAATATTCTCTACTCAAGAAAGCATTGTTAAGTTGCAACTTTTCTTTCAATTGCTGGTAGGGGGGAAGGGGTGGGGGGGAATTTTTTTTCGTAGCCTATATTTCCATTCCCACATTCATAATCAATGAAACAATCAATCCAATGAATCTATTTACTTCATACCATGCAACAACCTACACTATGTATGATACAAGTATTAAGGTCAGTGGAACAAGAAATATTCAACCATGGCAAACTGTGTAAAAGGGAAAAAATAAAAGGTGGTTTGGAGATACAAACAAGAGAAAGGAAGAAACTTACTAGCAAGATTTAATAGAATCAGACATACTATGGTCATTAGGCATGATCAACCTCATTTCATAAAACATCACATATGGGTATCCACAATGCATGCAACTACCAACTGTCCATGGAAAAAGAAAATGTAGAAAGTGGGGACTTTCCCTAATTCCTTGATTTTTGCATTGGTGTTTTTTCAAAGCTTTCCATGCCAAGCCCAGGATCTGGGAAAATGAATATGCCAAGAGGCTTGAGAAAATTTTCCTTTTTTTGTTTGCATTTACAAATTGCTATGGCATTTATATGAGAATTATGGTAGGTGTGAAAATGAAACAAGAAACAATACAAGGATAAATAGGGCACGTGTTCGACTATATATTCAAAACCATTTTGCAGCTACAAGTCTTGAAAATGGAAGAAACTTGAGCCACAATTACAACATTTAAACCATTGTCGATATATAGACTATTTAGTTTCAATATCTAGACCACATTATATGAAACTTAAGATCATAGATATAACCTAATAGTTCAAACATGGATTGTTCCAAACCATAATTAAAATTTTAGAAATACACTTTATCTAAGCAAAATCTTATAGAGGTGCACTTTGAAAAAATCTAATTCAGTCAATAAAAATAAAAGTTGAAACTTGAACACAAGAGATGGAAAAGAGAATTTTGCACAAGTTGTGAATTGAACAAGTTCCAAAGCTCAAGTATACACACACACACACACACACACAAACTAGTATAAAATGAGAGATAAGTGACCAGGCGACCAAACAATTTAGTTGTCAAAGTTTTTTCAATGGCTAAAAATGACCAAAATTGAGAAATTTTAAGCGGGCTAACGAAAAATGACCAATTTGGTCACGGGATAAGAACTAAACTCAAAATGACCAATTTGGTCACGAGATAAGAACTAGACTAAAAATGACCACATAACAATTGGACATTTATTTGGTCATTTCTAGTTATGTCACTCCAAGAATTGAAAATTACAATTATGACAATGAATTTGTACAATTTTCTAAATTCTAAATTGTTGATCCACTCACGTGTCACAACTCAGCAGTTGACACCAAATTAGCTTATAAATTTTATATTTATAAAAACAATTTATTATTATTAGACAAATTTTTAATATGAAACCCCATAACCATGTAACAATAGTGAGCCACTACAAAGTTTAACCATAAAATATAAATTTTATAACCCATATACCCCATGCCAATACTCATCATAGAGTTTCAAAGTTATGGAAACATTTCACAACAATACCCTTATTTGCAATCTTCCACTTTAACCATGGAAACCTTACAAACACAAGTTTCAATAGTTTAAGGCCCAAATGAAAGGTGCACTATTGCAAAGAGTAGCCAAATTATACAAACCCACTTCTCCAAGGGATTAATGTGAAAATATTTAAATGACAAGAGTTTATATGTCAAAACTTTAGGCTAAATCAAAACCCATTTTCTATGCACAATGTGTTCCAACAAAACTTTGGTTAAAATAAAAAAACCACTTAATGTTTTTAAACCTCCTGCTAATAATAAAAACACATATTATGTGGCATATTATGACTTTAAACACCGACACACAAAAATACTATGGTTTAATAATCCACACATCATATGTATAAAATGCACATACATCAAAATTTGGCTCTTGGCACTAAGTATTGAATACACAACAATAGAGAAATTCGGCTTTAGCCTTTAGAAACTCAACCCCTGGAACTGTGAAGTGGCCCATGTGACCACGATCAATATTGGCATTCAAACACATCCAAGACCTCAATTTTTGGCATTGTTTCGTGTGACATGGTACTTCAACTAGCCAAGCCCTAGGTTCTATGGTGGAAGCGACCGTCAACCCCGCTGGATAGAAATATGTTCCCTTTGTTTTCTTCGGTGTTGGGCCTTGATATTATGCATCCTTGGAATTGGGTGATTTGGCCTTTAAAGTTTCTTGTCTCATTCTCTATTGCTAGATCTCATTGGCTCCATGGCGCTTCAACAAAAGAGATCACAAACACCCTTCAACCTGCCTCTTGGCCCTATGGAGTGCGATTTTTTGGCACCAATCCTCGGTCCTTTGAATATATTTAGCTCTTAGCACTGTGCTATGGTGCTACAGCCTCTTCAAACTATCGAACCCTCTCAACACTATGTAATGGAAATACCATCAATAAATTACTTTCCCTTGTGCTCTGAGCTAACTAACCAAATTTGAGTTATATAAGAACTCAACCTTTTGTTGTAACCCTATAACCCTAAAACACAAAATATTTAACGTCAAACCTCATTCCAAAATCCACCACACTAGTGCAAAGGAAAAATCATAGTGATGCAATATTGGAGTTTACAGGTTAGAGGAGGATTGACCTGCCTAATCCTGATATTGAGGACCTTCTATCTTAGACAGGGGCCTAAGTCACCTATAACTATATGAGGAAATTCCATTTCCATAGCAAAACCAATAGTATCTACTTCCTTTGCCATGGTTTCAAATATTCAAGTATAATGTCGAGTGTTGAAATATGGAGGATGCACCAAATTTTTTTGACAAAATGTTGAAGTTGAATGTTTACTCTTGGACTGTTATGATAAGTGGGTATGCTAGACTGAGGAGATGTAAAGAAGCTCTCAATGTAAGATATCATGTCTATATCTTATTTCACAATTTTTGTTTTCATATTATCCCTTCAACAAATCCACCAAGTTGAATCATGTGCATCATCATAGTGTGTCAGTTGAGTTGAGTCTTGGATATTTGTCATATTTCCCTTTAGGCATTGCCATGTCGTAAAGTTGGTGTCATTATGTTCAACTTGTAGTATTGGCCGCGTTCATATTTTTTTTGCACAAAACCGTGGTCATTTGACCCTATCGATAGTCTATTAAATTTTTTACAAGTTCATGTATTTTGTGTCATGTTAGCTAAAAATTGTCAATTTCACAACCTCCATTAATTCTCCATATGCATCCATTCATTATGGTTCTCCCCGAACATGTCCTGAAGTGAAGTTGGTTTCATAATTGTGTTTGGATTGACATATTGGTCATGTTCAGATTTTGTTTGAACAAAACCATTGTTGTTTGACCCTCTTGGCCGTTTATTAAAGCTTCGACAAGTTCATGTATTTTGCATCATGTTAGCTTAAAGTTTTCAATTTCACAACCTTCATTAATTATCCATATGCATCTAATCCATTCACCATGATCTTCTTCACACTTGAGTTCAAAAAGTTCTAATTTATAATATTCACCATTCACTGTTCATAGTCCCTTTCTAAGAATTCATCACTAAGTTTTTTCACTTGTTGGGTTTGTTGTTCTTCCAATTTTTAGCATGAAAAATATTTTACTTTGAACATGATTCCTAGGCACATGCCTATATATATAGTATTCATGTGAGTGTTGCATTCTCATTTAGTGTTAGGCACATAATTTAGAACATTCACGTCCTAAAATTATATTTGGACATGACTAACGAATTTGTGATTGTCATCTTTATGTTGTCAACATTTTGAGCCAACCAACTACACTTCTTATTCGGGAATTTGAAGAAGAAGAGTCATAGGTGGTTGGCTAAAAAATTTGACACCACCATAAATATGTCAATCATAGAATATCCAGTTCTATCCAATGATAAAATAATATTCTATTGAAACCTTTCAATAAATACACTTAATCTAGCATCGGTGAAAATTCTATTAACCTCTTGAGTTGGATTTTCCTTGGTAAATTTGTAGAGTGACTTTATATTATTGGTATGCAGTATTTGTTTTTCCCGTAAGTAGGAGAATACTTTTCCCGTGAGTAGAAGGGGAGATTGGACAATCTCATCAAGGGTGGGTGGGAAATAAACATTGATTCAAGGTTAAATTTAGGGAACCTTTGTTAAATATCAAGTCATCTTTTCCCCAACAATTCCTTATCCATAACCTTTTTATGGTTTTACGCTGTAGAGTGAAGTTGATTTAAGAGTCTCTCCATTAAAAATAATTTGTATAGTGGAGTTGGTTTAATGTCTCTTTGTTAAAAGAGAACTATAGATGATGCCCAAAAACCATTGGATCTACCAATGAAATCATGTTAAATCATGTTTCTTATAGTTATTGCAAATTTAGGAAGGAACCATTGTTCAAAGAGAAAGCCATTTTTTCCCAATGATCCTTTTCCCATGATCTTTTTATGGCTTCACCATGTATATACCTAATTTGAGTTAGAGTCTCTCCATTTAAAGAGAATTGTGGATGATCAACAAAACCTATTGAATCTACAATTGAAATTGAGTGAAACTTTTCGGTTTCATTGTGTATACTTAAATACAATTTGACTTGGAATGTGACTTAAAAAGAGAGGGAACTAGAATAATGAGGAGAATGTACCTCCATCTTATTCCTTGTCTTTTTTAGAAATTTGAAACTTTTGGAATACCTTTAAAGTATAAAATGACCTTACCACATTTTTTAGAGGCTCTTTCGCAAATGACATGTACCCACATATATCCTAGTCATATAGGACATATACCATCTTTTGCATACATTGGCTCATATGTAATACATATTTTGCTTAACTATAGAAAAACAAAACAATTATAATAATATAATTTGATTTATGAAATAGAAATGAATATAATTTAAATAAAGCTCGAGAAGCCAAAAAAAAACAAAAGAGGGAAATTAAAAAATAAATTACGACAAAATATAAATGAAAATAGGGCATGAAATAAACGAAATTGCTAAGGAAAATGAGGCCGAGAACTTAAAGGGAGATCACATATCTAATTGAGGGGTTCAAGAGGGAGAAAATTAATGATCATGATGTGTAGGATTTAATGCGATGCTTGATGTGCAACAACCATTGGATCTCAAGCAACTTGAGATCTAATGGTTTCCTGCGTAGCAAGCATCGCATTAAATCCTACGCAGCAGGATGGTTAGTGATCGTCATTCGTGAGGGGTTCATGAGACTGTAGAGAGGCTGTGAGTTCCATACGGGTCGTATTTCCCATTTGCAAGGGTGGTGTGGGTTGTAAGATGGGGCGTATTATAAGAGGGGGTTAATTCTTGTGAGATACGAATGTATTGTTCATTAGTATAAATAGGGCGCCAAAACCTATACCAAATTTGAATCCATCCCTCCAGGAGCAAAGCAATACGTGAAAGCCCAAAATCCTGGTTTGGCAATTATTCACATACTAGAGGATATGAAAGAAACTTGCTCTGGATTTTCAATTGGGATTTAAATGGAATAACACTCTGTAACTGATGATGTGGTCATATTACATCATCAACATGAGAATTAACTTGGCTGCAGAGGGTAATAATCATTCCTCCCAACCACCCAAGATATATCCAATGGACTTACAAATAAGAGACTTGAGGAGTTAAACTTATTTTATTTCACTTTTATTAACAATATTTAGGCAATGGACAAAGAATATAATTTTCTTTCCCTTAAGATTTATTCAAATGACCTTATTTAACCGAGGAAGTCGTAAAGGTTCCATGGAAAAAAGTCTTGGGATTGGGAATATTTTTTAATGTATATATTCTTGAAAAGGTACAAATAAGAGACTTGCGGAGTAAAGCTTATTTGATTTCACTTTTATTATCGGGTTTAGGCAAGGGATAAAGGGGTAAAATGGATATATGAAATTTTTTTCATTTTTACTTTGGTTTTTGGAAAAAAAGGATCTCAGAAAAGGTAAAAGTTTTTTTTTCTTAATGAGAGGGATAGGAAAGGATAAGCATGGATAAATTGTATTGAGGGATAAGCTCAAAAATTAGTACTGAAGGATAATCTTAGGAACTTAGGGAAGGGAGAAGTTTAGGAAATAAGTTTTAAGGAAGGTAAAATGCAAAAGGACTAGTATTAGGATAATGTGTGGACATTGGATTTTTTTTGCAGGGAGAGTACTAAGTGAGGCTATTTTGACATGTATATGCTAGACACAACACTAATATCAATAGATTATTAAAATAGGGAATTCATCATGTGACAAGAAATTGGAAATTCTTAGCTAACAAAACAGAAAGGAATATATTTGTTGAAACTTTAACTAGTTGTTGAGAGTGTCAAATAGACTCAGAATTAGGGAAACAAAATATGGAGATGATCAGTGTGGAGACTTGAAAATGGAAACATGAAAATATTGACATGACGATATAGATGAAATGATTTTACAAAACGTTCAGTAGGTTCACATTTGGCATCATGCTCCAACCTCTCAGAAGCATGTCGATGTTGAACACCAACATTGATTGGTTCTCTATATAACAATGCAAACTCATCCTTCACATCAGATTACCCCCAGCCATAAAGGATCTCATCCCACAATAGTAAATCGACCCAAGATGAAAGGAATCACCACATAGTCTAGTCCCTTAGTGTATTTCTTACTAGCAAGGAATTTTGGACCTATGTTGGTTATATCGTCCTCTTATGGAACTGACATGGCACATATAAATAAAATAAAATAAAATTATAAAAAAAATCACACATCAACTCCAAAATTAAAATACATTGTAAGTGTTGTTGCACAGCACTATAATAGTGTCCAACCCAATCTATCAAACTTTCTATGCTCCAGATAATTAGCAACTATAAATGGGTGATCATGGAAACTAGAACTATGATTTCTGAACTCGAGTATGTCACAACAACAATATTTTGTCTCTACAAAAAGAAATCAATTATTATGTAAATAGATGGGTGATATCTGATTCTATGAAGTTGCAAACCTATACACAAGTGAACAATGACTTCCTCACACACACATATATAAAAGATCAATGATCCAAGTGATGAGTCCCATAGTGGTTTAGATTCAACCTCAATTAATAGGATTTGTGGAGAAAATGAGGTCATCCGAAGTGATATTAAAAAACCACTAACGTGATAGCTTGCGACATGCCTTAGTATGGTTGGTTATTAAGAGAAGGAAACATAAAACATGTTTACAAATGTTTGAATATTTTCATGGTTGAGACAAGTAATTATGATAAAGTAGAAACCTGCATAATTATTTAGATATCCCCAAAATACAATTTTATGTCTACTAAGAATATCATTCAATCCCACAACCCACGGGCCCAACCAGAAAAAAAAACAACTATAATGAAAAGCAAAAACAAGAGGATAATTTGAGTATTTTTTTTTATATGAGTCCATGTAATTCCACGTCGTTTTTTATTTGAGTCATTTTTATATGAGTCCATGTAATTTGAGTCATTTGTTAGAGGACATTCAAGGTAAATAAATATAATATTTGTATTATATTTCTATTTTCAATAATACTTACTCATTAGATATATCACTCATATGATATTTTTCCATCTATAGTTCAATGTCTTAAAACTTATAATATGATTAAATGACCAATTAAACCAAAAAAATACATTTAATCATGAGCCCATATTATCAATGGTTTCCTTAATATGCAGCTTATTACTTCACACTTGAAGTCTTGTATCACAACATATTAACTAAATGTAATAGGTTATGCTTTGATACCACGATAAAATAGAGAATGCAAGACACTCACTGAACACTAGAATTTCAACTCAAAGCTGCAAAAAACTACACCATAAGTCTATGCATTGCTCTATATTTATGATTGTAAATTACAATATATGTTGCATATGCAATAAACTTATTTAGAACCATCTGTGTAGTGCATATTATACTTCTCTATATTACTTTTGGTGGTGCCCATATATACCATAGGAAAAACAAACAAGACCTAGAAGGTGGGATGCTAACAGTGTGGATTTAATGCACATACAAGTAATAAAATACCTTTCTAAGAGTAAGAAACTGGAGAAAAAAATTGCAAAGATCAAAATGGTTGAAGAAATAAATATTGGAGTTTGATGGTATGCAGCATATACATTTTGATGGTGACTGAGAAAAAATTGATACGTAGTCCTCAATGGATAAAATACTTTATTTTGATAAAAGATGAAAGAGGAAAGGTTTGTACCTCAAAGATTTGATCCCTATCAGCATTTGTTGGAGCCATAATTAATATGGATCTATACTGGTTTATGCAATACCCTAAACACTTTATGTATAGTTTGAATACCCTACACAGTTTAATTAGAAATTAAAAATCTTTGAATTACTTTTAAAGTTTGATTAACTGATATATGGCTTTAGAATTTGATTGTTTTGAATAATGCTCTCTAGTTATTTTAAAAATTATTTTACAATAAACATCTTTCTATATGAGGAAATTTTATATTTCCTAAAGTCTTTGATATGCCATGATGTCCATCTTTGGGTATTGGACAGTTAAAAAAATGTTAAAACCCACATTGATTCATCATTGGCATGCCCTTGTAGATGGGATTTTTTAAAAGTTTTATATTATATAGCCTGTACTTTTTTCAAATATAGGGCTTACAACTTGAATAATTGCATATATAGAGTTTGAAATTTGACCAACCTTAGTATTTGTTAAAGTTGTAACAACCTAAGTGAATTCTTCCTTTAAAAAAAATAAGTTATTTTCATTTTGGTTATATGTTCAATTATTTGTAGAAAAAAATTGCAAATGAGAGAAATACATTACCGTAAACCGTCAAGAAGCTTAATCAATATGTGGCAAAGGTAAATAATATTTCCCTATTATTATATATATGTAACTAATAAGCTTGAGTGCAGTGGTCTAGCTCAAGTGGTTGAGTGATGTAAGTTGTGAGCAAAAGGTCTTGGGGTCAAATCCTCGGGTGGCTATACATTGCTATATAAGGGCCTCACTTAATGTCCCCATCGGTTTAGATCTGTAATCAGAGAAAACGAGGTGTTTTCCCTTTAGGTGGCCCCGCTATGATTTCTTCCCATGGATGTAGTAGCATCGTTGGGGGGCTTTTGAACCACAACATAAAAAAATGTAACTGAAAAGCTTGGTACTAAAGAATATTTTGAAATAGGAATAATGAGCACAACAATTGATCCCATGTTAAGGCCAAAATTAAGGTTTTTGATGGTAGTATGGTACAAACTTAAGATGTAGGTAATGAAATTAAAGTAAATAACTAAAGAGGGACTTCTTGTTTTCTTGTTAGGATTTATATTAGGATATGTTTGGTGAATGTTGTGTACAACTATTTTAGAGTTGGATATGTTTGATGATGGTTTTATGCAACTAATTTATGAGGGAATACTCAACTTGAAATATCTAGTCAAATAATAACATTCTCCACCAATTTTGAACTTTTATAAATACCTAATACAATATTATAGTTGTTTAGCATCTGTGCTTGCAAAGTTGATCCCTTGTTCTTATCGTTCTTGTGAATATTTGTAATTGTGTTCAATATACTCATGCAAGTTGGTATTGAAGCCTAGATGATTAGGGAACTTTATAACTTTGTGATTCCAACCCCTTGGGATCATTCCTATCCAAAATTACCATGAATTCTCATCTCCGTGTTGTTCAAGTTATCAACAGGTGCATCAACACTCCTCCTATTTTCTTTAGGTCATTGGTGAATAGGTAAACCCCTTGTCACTCAAACCTCTTTCCCTATTGTCCACATTTTTTGTTATTTACAAATTTCTACAATTTCCCCACAATGGTGGTATTCATCCATTCACTAGTTATAGTACAATAAGTTGATTTCACTACCATGTGTTCCTATGGACCAATACGACAAATTTCTAGGTTGAGAATTTGATCTTAGATTAGATGCTTATCATGAATCCTACTTATGGTCTAGATTTTCCTAGGTCCAAATTAGCATAAATTTGTATTTTAAGGTTGTGATGGTTCCTTCTAACTCTTTTAGACATTTCAATGGCTCACAAAATCCCACCCTCGCTCAATTCCTAGGACAAAAAATGTAGGAGTAGTGACATCCACAAATCCATCTCTTGAATGGAAATTTGTTATCTACTTGATGAGACTTAGTGTAATATCCCCCAATAGATAAACATTTTTGTAATATTTTGAATTACTATTTTATTTGTTTAATAAGATTGGTTGGTTCTGGAAACTGCCAACTGGTCCTTGGAGGACAAATGTAACTGAAACATTATGATTTTAATAAAAAAACATGAATGATGGGGAAAACCATGTTGAAGAGAAAACTATGCATGCAAGAGTGGTGGATGTGAAGAGTAAACCCTGGGGAGGTTACACCATGTGTGAGAATTCCGGTATGGCGCTGGAAACGCCCCGAGGAATCAAGGGTGTAATGGGATATAGAAATTCGATCGGGAATTGGCCGTTAGCTACAAAAGACCTAGGAAAAAAAATGAAAACTATAAATTAAGAATATGCGAGGAGGAAGGACCTTGCTAAGTATGATGGGAAAGAATGAACTCTTGCTGTGTGAGCACTCTGAGTAAGTGTTGAGAAAGAGTTGAGAGAAATACTTGATGTGTTAGCACTCTGAGAAAGTGTTAGGCAAGAGATTTCTTCCTGGACGTATTGAACTGAGGGTTTAGTTGTCTCCACTCTTGGCATGCATAGTTTAGCTTGCGGGTGATTCAGGACAAAGTAGATATGTGCCTAATATACGGTTGGGTGGAACGTGGTTGTTCCCTCTTCATTGTATATCATTTTACAAACATGTTACATTACCGGGTTTTTTTCCCATTCTATTGACCTCAGGGTATGTTTAATTATGTGTAAATATGTGTTTCCGTATCACTGGAAGGATAAATAGTAGCTTTATATTTATTAATGGGAATGATGCTTATGAACTGGTGTACTCATAATTCTGGTTTGAATGTTGATGCCTTACATTTGGTAAATGGTAACTCAAATGGTGTGATATTGGTTTTGTACAAAGTTACCCATATGCTGTATGACTTCCTTTAATTAATGGACTTAGGGTATGCCTATATGTGTATGTATGTAAGTTTAGTTGTTGGTGAAGTGATAAAGGACAACTTTAAGTTTGTTGATGAAAGCATTTCTTATGAACTAATGTTGCTCCTAATCTGTTTTGAATGACTATGGATGCATTGGATACATAGGCCAAGGAGGGAATAATGCATTTTCTCTGTTTACTTCTCTGTAACTTCTTGTAATAAGTTACTCCTACTTGGCTGAAAGTTTGGGACTATATGTAGTTATACATGGCTTCTGTGGATATGGAAGCCATGCTGTATTCTAGGGGTATGGTATTTTCCCCTTGGTCACATGAACTTTCTAATGATGGGATTCATTGTTATGTGATAAGTCACTGAGATGTTTTATTGTTATATGGTTAAGGTCTAGTGCAAGGGACCTATGTAGAAAGTTAAGTGCTGATTGGGTTAAACCCTTCCCTGCTCAGGGAAGTCTTTGAATAATTCCTTTATACCCTAGATAAAGGTTGAGAATGTGGAGGAAAGTGTGGCCTATGGCCACTGAATCCTACTTCAAGATTCATAATCTTGATTTGACCCATGGAATCACACAGTAAAAGTAGTGTGGATTTTATAAGGGTAGGAAGAGTTTCCACTTACCACAAACCACATTGCGAAAAGTGGAAGTGAAAATAAATATAGGGAGAATTTAAGAGTTTCCACCTACTGCAAACCGCATTGCAAAATGCGTAGGGAAGAAGGCAGAAGGAAGGAAGTGAAAAGAAATATAGGGAAAATTTAAGAGTTTCCACCTACCGCAAACTGCATTGCGGGATGCGGAAGGCGGAAGGCAAAAGGCAAAAAGTGACAAGAAATATAGGGATAATTTAAGAGTTTCCTCCTACCGTAAACCGCATTGTGGAATGCATAAGGTGGAAAGTGAAAAGAATTATAGGGAGAATTTAAGAGTTCCTCCTACCGCAAAACGCATTGCAGAATGCGGAAGGTGGAAAGATTAATTCCTAGAAATATTTTTATTGAAGTTCCGAAGTTCATAATCCGCCCCGTGGAAGCAAAATTTGTGGAAAGGATTATTGCATGAACAATAAAGTATAGGAATGAATGGTTAAAGAAATATTCATGTCCCATATATTATGTGAAATTTATTTATTTATTTTATGCATGTTTAGCAGGTTATATGGGTATGTGACACTTAGTCCTTATGTTTCTAGTGGATGTATTTAGACTATGTATTGTTATTGTAAATTATTTTTCATTTTAATTTTCCTATTTCATTTTATATAACTCATAAGGAGCTTAATCATTCTTGATCACCTATGTAAATATGTATATTTTATTGTCTCCAACAATTTTGTATTTATAAAAATAGATAGACAATTAGGAGTGCACAAGTGTATGTTGTGGAAATATTCCCACTTTGTATGCCTACTATCCCTCTTGGGTATTCTATTGTAATATTGGTTAAAACATGTAAATTAGTGACCAAAAAATGAGAGATAAGTGACCAAACGAAATGAGAAAAATTCGCATAAAAATGACTAAAAACTACAAAATTAGTTACAAAAAAATGAGAGATAAGCAACCAAAATTCATATATAAAAGTCCATATGATAGTTTTGGTGGCTAATTTCCGGTCTCTTATCACAGAACAAAAAATGAGGTTATATTTAGTTTGGTCATTTATATCTTGTCTAGTGGTCATTAATTTGGTAGTATATTTGGTCATTAATTGTGACAATTAATGACCAAATATATGACTAAATTAATGACCACAAGACAAGCTATAAATGACCAAACTAAAAATGACCACATTTTTGGTAGCATGATAAGAATTTAGAAATTAGCCACTAATGATCATCATGTTGGGATATTAGAAACCCACTCCATACTTAGGATAACAATATTAATCTTTATTGAATAAATTCCTACCTACTAGACTAGATAGTTGGGATCCACTTGCACCACTTGCCATATATACCACAGGAGCACCTTTATCCTAATTCTAGTTAGATCCTACCAACTTTATTGTCTACTAGAATTAATAATTGTGCCTTCCCTCAGATTCTGTCTTTATACTTCTTTATTCCATATTTTCAGTGGATAAGGTAAAGCTAGTCAACTAGGAAACTTTTGTCTTTTGTTTCCAACCCATCCTCCATGATTTTCTATCCAGGTTATTGGATTCGCATGTTTTTCCATCATCCATGAAAACTCACTCATGGTTTATCTAATCCGTGGGGTCCTTGACTGATTAGGAAAGTGCTTTATCCACCTATGGGGGTTTATCATATTTAGTAAGTCTGTTTTCAGAGCTAGCATGAGTTGTCTCCTGTGCAACTCGAATTTACCTATGAGGGATGTAATATTTATGTACATTATTATTCATCATTAATCAATGGAAGGATACACTCCAATATTCATATATTCTCTATATTTTCCTTGTGCATGCTTGTGAGAATTATCCTGTAGCAAGATCTACTTCATGTGCTTCTTCTCTGCACCAAGGATCTATTTATACATGGTATTAGAGATGAAATTTCTATATGGTATTAGAGCATGAGTTTTTTTAAGTTCAACAAAGTTGAGGAGCTATCTATTCTCTCTATCAGAGCACATCTAGTCTCATATTCCTCTTTGAATAAGAGCTTGTATCAAGCTTACAATATTTTCTCCTAGTTTTATTTTTGCAGGTTGCGGAGAGTATATAGTTGAGATCATCAACATCTTAGTATGGATTCTTCTTAATCTATGATCTTGTCTCCCTTCAACTATCACGAATGGAAATCCAAAATTGGCATTTTATTGTGTAGTAAGGGACTCTATAGAGTTTCTATGGCTTTAGAAAATGAACCAAATTCTGTTGTTGAGAAATATAAGTGGCATAATAGGTTGGATAAAGCATATGGATTGATGTGTCTCTCTAATTCCCCTACTCTAATCTTTCATCTAGATGTTTTTACCACTCCAAACCAAGAATGGACCAAAATCGAGTCTCTATTTGGAGTACAATATGAGATAATATTGCATTAGTTGGAGAATGAGTTATTCTCATTGAGTCCAAGAAGTTTCGATTCCATTGAGGGTTTCTTTACCAAATTCAAGTCACTTGTTTTATTTCTCAAGCAATATGGGAATGAGAATAAAGAATATCAATTGATCCTTTCCATTCTTTCAAAATTGAGTCCTGAATACTCAATTCTTGTGTCTACTTTTCATGCTACTTCTAATTGGAAAATGCCTTCTTTGTGTACATTTTTTTATTCACTAATAAAGGAGCAAGATAAATTGATCCAGATGTGTGCTCTTGAATCCTCCAAGGGTAATTATCATGCTCTTATAGTTCAAGGAAGATATAATACCAAGTCAAAAGGGAAGAAAATTGTGAAAGAGAAGAATCCAAAGTTAGAAAGTGAAGATGAAGTTTGAAGCCTATTGATGAAGGTTCAATGAAGAAATTCAAGAAGAAAGGAAGCACATCCAAGTGTAATTATTGCAGAAAGGGATTTAATAATTAGAACAAAGTTTTCAAGAATAATATGGACATCAAGTCTCATATTTTTGAGAAGAACAACATTAAAGTTCTAGATGAGCTAGAGAAACATGTTGATTCCTCAAAACACTGTCATAGTGTGCAATTTCAAGGTGATATAAATTATGCCTTGAGTTCCAAAGTTAAATGCTTTCCTCACATCTCTGATATAGATTTATTTTCTGATATATCAGAATCATAAATATAATTTCCTTTATTTGATAATCCACCTATCAGTCTCCTCGATTCATCTCCCAATTATTGTTATTTTTCACTAGATCCTGACTTGTCTTTAAGCAGCTCTTCCTCACTTCATTCAAATGGTTATAATTATAATTTAGAAGCATATTTTCAGGATGATATGAATGGAATGACACCATCAATACGACCACCCATACCATCTACCATACCTCTAAATCATCTAGTGAATCTCATTTTTTGCCTCAAGTTCACTAGTTCACTAGTTGATTCCTCATTGGTTTCCTATGCAATGTTACTTATATCAAATGATTTCAAGTCTTGTCTATTTTCACTGGATGGTTATACATGCCCTTATTCATAATTGGTATTATATTACACATGTTTGGATCTATTATAAACACTTGTGGTTCATATCTCAATTCCATCCATCATTCATATTGTTACACTAATCAATTTTCCCCAATTGCTCATCATTTTCCTAGTCTATCCCTATATCATCATGGAGATAGTAAACATTTAGTATGTGTTTTTACATATGATAATATTTCTGACATATAAGATTATTTTCAGCCTTATATCATATCTCTAAAGGTGCTACATCATACTGGAAGAAATATATGTGATCCACATCACAATTTTGCAGTTGTACAAGGAATTGCTTCTGTAACTGATTGCCTTAATTTTTGTAGTTTTTGGGAAGGAGTATGCACATATATATTTTCATTTTCATATTATGTTTGCAGATCATTGTTTTCAGAATCAATAAGCATTCAGATAATGTTCCTACTTCATCAGATGATGAGATACATGAAGTCTCCCCTCTTCTTTCTCGCATATTCTACACTTTAGCACACGATCACGGAGTCTACAATTTATTCATGAAAGTATTTCACCAGAATCTATTCATTCATCTCATTCAAGTGAATATAAATACATATTGAAGACATATTTCAAATTTTGTGCCTTGTCCTTTCTTGAGGGAGTATTTTCCCTGTTTGGTTTTGCTTCTTTTCTCAAATTTTCTGGACATCAATAATTGTAAAAGATGACCTTATCCTTGTTGTTGGGACCTATATACACCTATATGCATATGATTATTTCATAAATACCATCATAAAGTAAGACTTAAAGGGGGTTTTGGGATATTATAAACCCACTCCATACTTAGGATAATAATATTTAATCTTTACTGATTAAATTCCTAACTACCAGCCTCGATAGTTGGCATCCACTTGCACCACTTGGTCAACACTTTCCATATATACCCTAATATCATATTTATCTCAATTCTGGTTAGATCCTTCCAATTTTATTGACTGTTGAAATTAGTAATTGTTCTTTCCTGGATATTATGTCTTTATACTATTTTATTCCAGCTTTTCAGTGGATAAGGTAAAGCTAGTCAGCTGGGAAACGGCTATCTTTTGTTTCCAAACCATCCTCCATGATTTTCTCTTCAGATTCCAGGATTAGCATGTTTTTCCATCATCCATGACAACTTACTCATGATTTATCTAATTCATGAGGTCCTTCACTAATTAGGAAAGTGCTTTAGCCACCTATGGGGGTTTATCATATTTAGTAAGTCTTCTTTCTGATCTAGCATGAGTTGTCTCCTATGCAACTCGAATTTACCTATGAGGGATGTAGTATTTATGCACACTATTAGTCATCACTAATCAATCGAAGGATACACTCCGATATTCATCTCTTCTTCATGTGATTCAATCTCTTTGTCTTCTCTCTATTTTCCTTATGCATGCTTGTGAGAATTATCATGTGGCAAGATCTACTTGATGTGCTTCAGGCTATATTTCTACATGGTATCAAATCTGAAATTTCTACACATCAAATCAAAAGTGGTCATTTATATGCAGATTTTGGTCTTTTTTTATCACTTAAATCTCATTTTGCACTACACACACACACAAACATTCCATGTTCCTTTGTATAAGTCTATTTCTTCTCCCTATATAAAATATGGCACACCCATTGAAAAGATGAGGAGACATCTCTTGAATCTATACAATAAATAAATTTTTACCTTAACAAAAATCATTATGTAGATGACTAGGGCCCAAGCATTACACCAATACTAATTTTCAATTGTTTGTATTCATATAACAACATAAATCAACAACAAAGAAAAAATGGTTTTCATTTTTCATCAAATAGTAGACAACAACTAGTATAAAATAATGTATTTAAAAGAGTATATTGTTCAACATTAAAAAAACATGCAGTGCTATGAATTAATTACATTTATGCCTAGAAGCAATCAAATTAATTTCCAATTTATCATGCAAGCCATACATCAGATTTCCAACTGGCCATGCAAACCACACAACATATGCATTAGAGCACAACAAATGGACTTGTCCTAGCACCTTCACTCTTACTTTGGTGTTTAATTTTCAAGGATTTCTACGTCAAATATAGCTTCTTGTTGACATCTACAATTTCTCATGGCATTCATAAGAGAATTATGGTAGGTGTGAAGCTAGAACAAGAAACAATACAATGGTAAACAAGGAACGGGTTGAACTTTATATTGAATATTAGACTGCAGGTACAAGTATTGACAATGGATTAAAATCGATCTACAATCACATTGTTTGAATCATTATCAATAACTAGAATATTTAGTTTTAATATCAAGATTATAGTCTATAAAACTTAAGATCATAGGTCTAATACAATATCTGAAACATCAATTGTTTCAAGCCATTAAAAAATGTTTACCATTAAAGGAGTATACTAGAAGAAAAATCTTATACGGGTGCAAAAAAATAAATCCATGTTATTGAAAATAGTATTCTAGAAGAAATAGTAAATCTTCTATTATTTGTATTTAGACAATAGCAGAAAATTGCCAACAAAGAAAACATGGTTTTCATTTTGCATTAAATAGGAAGCAACAACTAACATACAAGAATGAATTTAAAAGAGTATATTGTTTAACAAATTAACATTACAAAAAACAAGAAGCATTATAAGATAAACATGCTTGTGCCTAGCAGCAACCAAACTGATTTCCTATTGGTTGTGTAATTCATACGATAGATTCCAATTTCCTATGCAAGCCATACAATAACTGCATCAAAGCACATGTCATGATAAATATCAGAGCAGAGTATGAAAGATCTATTCAATCCATTCAACACACATAGACGTTACAAGTGCAAAAAAATAAATCTAAGATGTTAAAAAAATAGTATTCTAGAAGAAATAGTAAATCTTCTATTATTTGTATTTAGACAATTACGAAAAATTGCCAAAGAAAACATGGTTTTCATTTTTCATTAAATAAGAAACAACAACTAACATACAAGATTGAATTTAAAAGAGTATATGGTTTAACAAATTAACATTACAAAAAACAAGAAGTATTATGAGATAAACATGCTTGTGCCTAGCAACAACCAAACTGATTTCCTATTGGTTGTGTAATTCATACAATAGATTCCAATTTACCATGCAATCCATACAATAAGTGCATCATAGCACATGACGTGGTAAATATCAAAGCAGAGTATGCAATCTCCATTCAATCCATTCAACACACATAGAAATATAACCATTAATATTGTGTATACATTAGTATTCAATATGTAATTCATTGTAAAAATTGTCAAGTCTTTAACTAATCAATAGGAAACAAATCCATCATATGCAATGATTGCAGTTTGAGCCAAATTTCACCTATTCGACAGAACGATCAATATTACTATTACTTAATTTCTTCCATCAAACCATTTATCTTTTGCAATTCTAGAGCCGCCATAATAGGAAAGCCTATAAAATTGAAACCACCTTCGAAATGAAAAAAGAGGTCAAAGTATGTTCAAGCAAAACAATTGTTCCAGATTCCAAGTCACATGAGAAACTTCAAGTCACATGACCAATTCCATGGTTGATATGGTGTGAAACTATGGAAATTGGGTGGAGTCAAGACCTTTGTTCCTTTTCCTAGAAAACTTGATACGCGTATGGCTTTAACCATATGATTTTTGAAAGCACAATATTCTTGAATACAGACAAGATAAAATTACAAGGAGAGATAAATAATCAAGAAACCATATAAGAACAATTGGAAACAACACTTCCATGAATCATAAAGATCTTTGTGCATAGGAATAAACATAAGAAAAATAAATTGTGATTTTTATTTCTAGGTACAAATAGCAGTGACACATAACAAGGTTTGATATCTATATATACTAGAATTCACAATAGAAAAATATGTAGGAACAAAGTCTAAGAACAACAAAAAAATGCATGTCTAGCCACATGTCATGTAAATATTCAAGCCATATAAACCAGGAACAGAGTCTGAGAACAATGAACAAAACACTTATCCTAGCTATAGGCTATATAAATATTCAAGCGATATAAACTTGGCTCTATACATATTATCGAGTATGCATTATTTAGTATGCAAAAACTATTGGGAATCAATGGACTGTAGAGTCTGATGATAATATTTTTGACACCTTATATGGAAACTTTTGAACAATTACAATGCAATGGCCACCCAACAACCATAATCTTGTTATCTCTTCAAGCGCAACATGCAATAGAAAATCCAACAAACATTCATACTAGAAAACACTTTATGCATGTCCATGGGAAACTATGAAAATAGATTGTGCATGCAACCAAGCCACACCATCTATATATGCATATATGTACACAAACACAGACAAAGACACATTTAAGTTCAAATTGTGGCACAACCATGAATCCTTAAATAAGACAAGACCTTTACTCTATATCAAGCAAATACCAATAGCACTGAAGGTGTTTTCTATTTCCAGTGTGTACACATAGCATTCATTTCTATCCAAATATATAATCTTGCACACAAAAATTCATTCAAACCATTCCACACACACAAAAATAAAACAAAAAATATTGTGTATAAACTAGAAACCAACGTGAACTTTAATGCAATACATGTCAAGCCTTTAATCAATCAAATGGAAGGAAATACAACCTATACTCCATATCAATCAACCATCACAAAGATAAATCAACAAATGCATGGATCGCAAATTGAACCATGGTTCAATTATTCAAAAGAACAATCCATATTATTGCTCGCCAATATCCACTATCAAACCACCCATCTTTTGTAGTCCTAGAACCACCATGGAAGGAAATGCCACAAAACTAGATTCAACCTCAATGTGGCCACCAACTACACTATTAAGAGTAGACTTCCACCATGTTTTTTTATAGATAGGATTATACACTATTCTATTCTATCATAAATACTAACAGTCTTGAAGTCCCATTACCAAATGAGGACAATTCAATCACAGTGCAAAAAAGTGATCTCAAAACAACCAATGGGACTAGGGTAAATTCCATTGAGATCAATACTTTGAATTCTGATTGTTAGAGCAAGTTCAAGGGTTATTAGCCTTGACATAGTATCCAACTACACTATTAAAAGTAGAAATCCACCATGATTTTTATAGACAATACTATATAGTATTCTATGATACCATCAAGACTATTAAATGTTGACTAAAACTAGCAAGCCAAAGGAATCATACTAGAACCCAAACATTTAACTAATCAATAAGAAAGAAATATGTGATTCAATTCAATGATTCTCAAGTATTTAACTAATCAATAAGAAAGAAACGCAACATATGCAGTGATTGCACCTTGATCCAAGCTTTAATCATAGAACTATCATAATAGGGAAGCCTATCAAACTGAAACCAACTTTTAAATGACCAAAAAAAAGGTGGAATACTGTTGAAGTGAAACCATTATCCCATTTTCAAGTCACATGAGCAAGTCCATGGTTGATATGGCGTGAAACTATGGAAATTGAGTAGAGTCAAGAAGCATGAAACCATACAAGAACATTTGGCAACAACACTTCCATGAATTGAAAAGATATTTTCACATAGGAATAAACATAAGAAAAAGAAATACGATTTTATTTCTAGATACAAATAGCAGCGACATATGTAGGCACAGATTCTGAGAACCATGAACAAAACACTTATGCTAGGTATAGGATATATAAATATTCAAGCGACATAAACTTGGCTGTATACATATTATCAAGTATGTATTCTCTAGTGCGCAAAACCATCCATCTTTTGCAGTCCTATAACAACCATAGAAGGAAAGGCCACAAAACTAGATTCAACCTCAATGTGGCCTCCAACTACATTATTGAGAGTATACTCCAACCATGTTTTTTTATATACAAGACTATACAGTATTCTATGCTATCATCAAGACCAACAACCTTGAAGTGCCATTACCAAATGAGGATAGTTCAATCATAGTGAAAAAGGGTTAGCTCAGAACAACCAATGGGACCAGGGTAAATTCCACTGAGATGAAGAACTTGAATGCAAATATTTAGAGAAATTTTGAGGGTTATTGTAATACCCCGGTTTTGACCCCATTTTCATTAAAAGATACATGATGTCTATATTGTAATTAATCGTGGTGTGGAGCTAAAGGAAAAAGCCCCACCATCGATTTGGTTGTGTTATGTTTCAGTGATTGGGATCGTTGTCGATGGTATATCGTGCTATCCAGCACATTATAGTTTTGGCATCATGTAAATATGCACTTTAATTAAAATGAACCTACAAGTAGCTACGGCAGTGCAACGATAATGAAAAGGGCATGATTTTCCTAAGGATAAGGGGGGGGGGTAATTATTGAACCTTGAACCAATGGGGAAAAATCCATGTGTCAACCACCCATTTAAAACTTCTATTTTTAGTTGGGGACAGTTATTGCTGGGTAGTGGTGGGTGGAAGGACTGTCAGTCCTTGCCCACACGCACACTCCACCAGCAGCCTCTCCATCTTCTTGTGGGAAGGTAAACCACTAACCCATTCTTCCATCCTTGTCCATCCTCACGCAGAGAATCATTTTGTTTTTTCCTCATGCACCGACTGGAGTTGTTTTCCTCATGCATAGGTTGGGGATTCTTCATCGTTTCCTCATGCCGAGGCCTGGGGGAAGCTATTTCCTGTCACCCACGATTTTCTGCGAAGGAGCCATTTTCACAATTTGGGGGTTGTTGTTATTCTCCCCATGAGGTGTGGTCTGCGGTAGGTTAATTCACGTTGTGGTTACTGTTGGTTCATCCACGAATGTGGTTGATGTTGGTTTCATCCACGTATGTGGTTGATGTTGGTTTCAACCACGATTTGGTTGTTGTGGGATCCATTACATTTTGGGGGTTGCTGCTGAGTTGTTTTGGCCACGCTAGGGCTAAGAACAACTCTGAATCACTTGTTTAGCCTGAGCTGCGTTCACCATTTGGTTTCCATCCCGTTTCCACAGAGCCATGAACTGTTTGGTTTTGTTGCGTGTATGCAGTGGTTGGTCTTCGGACTGTGTTGGAGTGGGAATGAAGGCTTGGGTTGCTTGATAAACCTAGTGTGTTTGGGAACCACACAGGCAGAGCTAAAGGGCTGGATTTCTTCTCCATAACCCCTGAATAGCACTAGAAGGGAGGTCAGGGCCTGAGGGACTGCGTAGCAGAGAAGGGACTGATTTCCTGGTGTTGGGTGTGTGCGGGTGTCCTATAATTCAGGCTAGTTCTATTGTAGGAGTCCCTATCTCTTCAATGAGCTCACTAGTTTAGCATTCAACTTTTCCTAGCTCCTTGACGGCTTGATAAACCCTACTGTATTGGCTTGGCTGATTTGTGTATCCTTGGCTATGTGTAAGCCTGCTTAGTCCCTTATTCCTTGGGGAATCATGCCCAGCTCGGGGGTGGTAGTGTTGCTGAGAGATTGATGAGCACACTGGCCTATGGTTGGGTGGAACATTGCAGTGACATAGATGGTTGCGAGACAAGTTCTTGATAAGATAAGTATTCTTGACTACCTCGTTTTTGCAATCATATTTGATGTTTAATGAATTATGGTGAACATGTTGAATGCTGGAATGTATGATTTTGATTCAGCTGTATGTTAAAACATTATCATATCTCTACATGTTTTTACTTCCAAGCATTTTACTTCAGTTTTTATATGTATGTACATGTTCATTGCGATAATTTCCTGGACGGTTAGTGTATGCTAGCATCCTCTTCGCCGGTCTGAGGGTCGAGGATGTTACAGAGTGGTATCAAAGCTAATGTTGTAGCATGGGCCTGAATGGGCTGTGAATAATCAAATAGCAGAGGAAGGTTGTCCTCTGCCCTGCAGAAATCAGAGGAAATCTATGCATGACAAGAGAATTTTGAAAAATTCCTCTAAGTGTTGAGATCATCGGATCGTCAGAGGAGTTAGTCTGAAGCCCCGCCATTGCATCAGATCACCTAAGCAGAAGGCCACCCGACGGGAACCATGGATTAAAAATTTTGAATTTTTTTCTAAGTATCCAGACTGTCAGCCCATCAGAAGACTTAGTGGGAAGCTCCTCTGACGCAGTGGAAGTTTTAGTTGGAAGACCCTCCGATACAGGTCGCTGGAAGACAACGAAAGAAAAAAATTTCCGCAAATTTTTCTAAGTGTGAAAAATGTCGAAAGCCTTAAGCTGAAGACTATCGAAACGTCGGCCCATTTAGCTGGAAGAACTTCTGATAGCGTCGATGGAAGAAAAGTTGAAGATGGAATCGAGGGTTTCAACGAAGAATAGGTGAAGTCGAAGCCGCAGTGTCGGCGGAGATCACCTAAAGACCACCGAAACGTCGGGTCGTTTAGTCGAAGGAACACCCGATACAGACCAGCGGTGATGGCAGCGGGAGGAAGAGTCGATGGGACATCGATGGAAAAGAGAATAAATTGGAGTCGACAAAGTGGCTGGAAGAGGGAGTAGGCGCTGCAACGGTGGCGAAAGGAAAAGGATGAAAGAGTCGACGCAGAGGAGAAAGAAGGAACTTTTGCCGAAATTTTTTTCTGAATACCGAAAGCATCGGAAAGATTTAGATGATCGAACTGCCGATGCAACGATGAAGGAATGAAGAAGAAAAATCTTCCGAAAATTTTTCTAAGCATGGAAATCGTCGGAAAATTTTAGTTGATTGAGGAACCAAAATGTTGGCGGAGATCTCCGGAAGACCGCCGAAACGTCGGTGAAAATTACTTGATGGAGCAACCGATGCAGCGGAAAACATCGTCGAAAATTTGTTTAGTAAGTAGCCGACACGGGGGGGCCAAGAAGAGGAAGACAAAAAGAAAAAAAATTCAAAAAATTTCCTAAGTACAGAAAACATCGAGAAAAAGTTAGTTGTTTGGTCCGCTGATGCGTCGGAAGGAGTTAGTTGTTTGGACCGCCGAAGCGTCAGAAGAAATTAGCTGTTTGGTCTGTCGAGGCATCGGAAAGATTTAGTTGTTGGGACCACCAAAGCGTCGGAAGAAATTAGCTATTTGGTCCGCCGATGCGTCGAAAAGAGTTAGTTGTTTGGACCGCCGATACGTCGAAGAAAATTAGCTATTTGGATCGCCAATACATCAAAAAAAAATTGTTGATTGGGTTTTCGACTCATCGGAGGAAATTAGTTGATGGAACCCCTAATACATCGGAAAATTTTAGTTGAAGAGACCGCTGATGAGCGTCGGAGAAAACTTGTTGCTTGGGTCGCCGAAACATCGGAAGCTTAGTCAACTAAGGATTCGATATGTCAGAAAATTAGCTGGGAAGAGACCTGATTTGATGAAGGAAATTTTGAGTTTTTGAAGTGGGATTCCTCAGCAGATTTCAGCTGCTTCTTAGTGGGATTCTCAGCAGTTTCCAGTTGATTCTTAGGGCTAAAAAGGAATAAATTCTATGTGGCTGAAGTTGACATTTCAGACCAGAATACAGTTGTAAATTTGGTGAAAATGGCCATTTTAGAAGTGGTGTGATGCTCACACCCGAAGTTAGAATGGAGCATGTGGATAGACGTTGGAAAGATTATCCAGCAAGGAACAAGGGAGAATCACCAGAGTGGAATGCAGAGCAGAAAAGTACTAGTGGTTGTTGGAAAAAAAATGTGTTGCTGTCAATATGGACAAATCCGAGAATTGCATGCCTAGAGATAGAAAATACCATGAAGTCGAACTAGCTATTATGCAGAAGAGGAATTCTACGCAAAGATGAGGGTTTTGAAAAGGAAAATCCCTTAAACCCTGTCTTGTTAACTATATTCATATTTTATAAGCTTGTGTAAATAGAAATTATGGCATGGGGATGCTGAAAATGCATGGAGATATGTTTGCGTGCATAGGATGTTACATATTGGTAAAAATAGTGAGAATTATACATTTATAATGAACCACTAATGGTAAATATTTCATTGGTGTTGGAATTAGTGGAAAAACCAACGACAACATGAACATGGCTGAATATGTTGCTGATGCTGATGAATGTGACCAGCAACCCTATGGAGAAAGGGATAAGGCAACAAATCCAGGATCAAAAGTTGGTGAGCGAATTCTGCAATCTCCTGCAAAATCTGCAATCTCCTGCAAGAGACCAACTAAATTGGTAATTTAAAGGGTCTAAGTAGGATCCATGCAGGTAATGGTTTAATTATGACAATTGCATGGAGTGGTAAGGGAAAGAGGTCTCATACCATGTGGTTATTTAAAATTTATACTACATTCATATAGAAATATGTTGATATGAACTTAATAACCAGAACAAGTGAGGATTGGTGGTCTTGGTTATAGTAATGCATCCTATATGAGGTAGTCATGGTTAGGCCATGGTATGTTTGAATGCATAGTATTCCTGAATCAATACAAGGTAGCATTGAGTGGATATGCATTACGAGATTTTATAAATCTTGTAGTTATGCATTGAATGAATGCATATCAAAAGTTTGAGTAAATGTTGTGAATATGCATACATAAGTATGGGTGCAAATGTTGTGATGCATCGCATGAATGCATCAAGATAGTGCATGTGTTATTATGACTAACCAATGGATGAAATGATGAATTGATGATAATTCTAGAACCATTTCAAGAGATGTTATGAATGCAGGATAGTAAGTGCATGAAGGGGGTAGTCATGATCGATTTGCTGTTGGAAATGCTCTATAGAAGGGAAAGGTGGTACAAATGATACACTTGTGAAGTAAGGAGTATCTAAACATTTCATTTAAATTGCATAAATGATGTGACTATACCTTGCAATTTTAGTATGATAATGATTCACGTGAAGTAAATGAGTTTTTGTGATATTAATATGCTAACAGCTGGAAGTATTTGAATTTTATAATTCTAAAAATGCTTCAGTGATTGTTGCAGCAGTGAAAAAGTTATATGCATCAAGACTTACCAAGTGTTTGGATGATTGAAGTTCAGGTTTCAGGTAGATTGTTTGGGGCATGGCAATGCGGGTAAGACCATGAAAAATGCCGAAATCTACCATGTGAAAGAGCCAAACCTCATGAGAAGAGTCTCATGGTTGTAAAAATAGTTTGTATGCCAAATGGGCTATCAATTTGGACTTATAAATTTTAGATTTGAGAAATTGCTGACAACTACTAATCACTATTGCCTTGCATAGAATTGTGTCAGGAGGACGTGTTGTAAGTGGATGAATAAGGATCACCTCATTGCTGAGAAAATCAATTTCTGTAGTAAACAGAGTTGCAAATTCATATTGAATTTAATTACTAATTCCATTGCTTGGTTATGGAACAATCAAATTTGGATTGTATTAGTAGATAATGATTGACTGTTTGGCTACTTGATGAATGTGCCAAGGGTACACATTGCTGGAAGACCATGTGTGATGGCCTGCAGGAGCCAAATTTCATGGGGAGGTTTCCCCTATCTTGGAAATGGGTTTCAGGTGAAACTCCATTGGACATTTTGGAAATGTCCCATCCGCACTACATGTTTAGTAAGCAAAATGAGTGAGATGGTATAGATTATGTCGGTAAGACATGTGTGGGATATGGAATGTAAAAAGGAGTTGGGATGGAAAACCGAGGGACTGTCAACTCAAAGAAGGGAGCCCCCATTCCTCAATGAAGGAATACTGCATCAGCAAATGGATAAGTGTTCTGTGACCCTAGCTAAGAATATGCATGTCAAATTGTTAGATTCAATATGCAGAGCATGTTTTGATTTTATTTCTATTATGACAAATTGCTTGAGTATGAATAGGGCCTACATGGCTCACATTGGAAAGGGGTGCACACTTTCTCGATGTCGGGTCATGAAAGGGTTTTCAATATTGACTACACCCTAGGGAGTGGACGCACTCCTGGTGTTTCAATACTTGATAGTGAATGATATGAAATACGATTACAGTTTTAGAGCAATAACACTGATGAGTTTGCTTATATTGCTTGTGTTGATAGGCTAAACAGATGCAGTTTGGTGTTGCACACTAAAGATAAAAGGAAAACGGTTGTTGTGAGGGGTTGCGGAGTAAGGGTTATTGTTGATATAAGTGTTTGCATTATTGTAGATATAAGTGTATGTTGGTATAAGTGTATTGTTGATATAAGTGTATGTATTATTGTTGATATAAGTGTATTTTGGTATAAGTGTATGTTGGTATAAGTGTATGTTGGGCTGTTATATGCCTGGGGATCCATAGTAGATCCTGGTCTTGGAAATGGTCATGGTAAAGTTCAAAGCCCAGTTGGCATGAAGGTGTACTGGTTGGACATTAATTATTTGATGTTGTGGAGTAGCCTACATGCTGACCTAACATCCAAGTCCATAGGCAATCCCAAGGCTTGCAGAGCGAAAAAGGACCCTGTGGACCAGAGAGGAAACGCACAATACAGATAAGTATTGGATTATCTTGCAACTTCTTGCTTATGAATATACTTGTGTATATGGTTGGTTATAATCTTCTAAATCTTGTTTAGAGACAAACCGATGAGAATAAACTAAACATGTGAATCTATTCAATGTTTAAATATAGGTATCGTTGGGAGCGAGGACTATGAGGGCATCCTAGGGGTGCATCTGGACATGTGACTGTCCTGAAGCGCTCAAAATGAGCAGTAATGAAAAAGGTGCTAGTGAGATTGTGAAGGTCCTAGCAGCTGAGAGTTGTAGAGAAACCATGTGGAGAGACTCCATGGTTGAGAGGTCTGGAATAGACCGGAGACACTAAGTGTCATGGCCAAGAAGTGTTGGTCCAGCATTCACGGTGAAGTGAAAGAGGCTAAGAGCATGAAAGCCACAGTGGTGGTGTGGGTTCCAGAATGGAACAAGACAAAGAGGGGAAAAAATCTTGTTGCTCTCTATTTCCTTTTTGTTATATACTTATGCATTGTGAAAATAGAAGATTGTTGAATGCATGTATGGTTGAAAATAGAATGTGTTTATTTGCTTAAAATAAATTGTGAATGCTGGAATAGTTAATTCCCTGCCCAAGAATGGACAAGAATGAGCTCATGTTCCTGTTGGGAAGGCATGAAAAGTATGAAAGTCTCCTTGATAATACTTGGACTGCCATGCCAATTGGGAAATTAATTGACTGATTTTAATGCCTATATTATGCTTGGTCTAACAGAGTTACAATGATGCATTTAACAGGTGAGAAAAGTGAAATCCAGTCGTGCACATTGATCATGGCAGCAGACCAAAAGCTATTGGAATTGGCTATAAGTCTCCTTCAAACAATTGCCAAGACCCAAGAAAATCTTAGAGAGATGCTCAAGATACAAAAAAGGCAGAATGAGATGAACCACCATATTTTGCAAGACTCTATTTGTTTGCAAAAGGAGGTAAAAATCCTTTTGGGAGCAATCTGTAAGGGAAATAAAAGTGGATCAATGATGGGGAATTTGTCCAAACGGTTTGTTAAGAAACGTTCCAGGCATGAAGACTCAAAGGAAATTGAGCAAGTAAAGATGAAGCAACCAGTGAAATGTTGGAAATGCGGAGGACATCATTACCGCTGGGACTTCCCAACAAGGGAACATCAAGAGGTTAGCAGCCACAAAGTTCCTAGACTTGGGGATGAGCCGAAAGATGAGGAACAATAGGAGAAGCTCATGGAAGCCAAGGGGCTTGGTCCTAAAAGTTCAAAGTAAATAATTGAACATAGGACAGATCTACAAAATTTTGAAATTTTGGATGTGTTGATTGTATATGTATTCCTAAGTATTGGAACACCGAGGACGGTGTTATTCCAAGGGGGAGGGGATTGTAATACCCCAGTTTTGACCCTGTTTTCATTAAAATATACATGATGTCTATATTGTAATTAATCGTGGTGTGGAGCTAAAGGCAAAAGCCCCACCGATTTGGTTGTGTTATGTTTTAGAGATTGGGATCGTTGTCGATGGTATATCATGCTATCCGACACATTATAGTTTTGGCATCATGTAAATATGCACTTTAATTAAAATGAACCTACAGCCAGCTATGGCAGTGCAATGATAATGAAAAGGGCATGATTTTCCTAAGGATAGGGGGGGGGGGATTATTGAACCTTGAACCAATGGGGAAAAATCCATGTGTCAACCACCCATCTAAAACTTCTGTTGTTATTTGGGGTAGTTATTGCTGGGTAGTGGTGGGTGGTAGGACTATCTGTCCTTCCCCACACGCACACTCCACTAGCAGCCTCTCCATATTCTCGTGGCTAGGGAAACCACTAACCCATTCTTCCATCCTTCTCCATCCTCACGCAGAGAATCATTCTGTTTTTTCCTCACGCACCGACTACAGTTTTTTTCCTCACGCAGAGTGTCNAATCACACTTGCATGAAAAAGAAATTAATACCTCAATCCCTTATGCTTCCCCGGCAACGGCGCCAAAATGTCGAGCGAAATTAATGTCGTTTAATTCCGTTGCAGTAATTTCCCAACTATTTATTTACTTATCAATCCGGGGTACGTAAACTGACGAAGCACGTGCACTGTTTATGCAGGACTGAAGTAAATTTAATCTATTTTAATCTAATTTGCTGCAATCAAATTAATCTAGGAAATCATTGAACACTAACTAGGAAAGCATTGAAATTGCGTAAGAGAAATACAACATGTGAAGAGTTAACAACAATGACATAAGTGAGCTCACATCCACAAATCAATAATCAAATGACATAAGTGAGCTCACATCCACAAATCAATAATCAAATGACAATCATGAAAATATAACAATGAAAGCTTGAATCACATTAAGGATCTCAAATCAAGACTACTCTAACAAGTACAAAATCCAATCCAATGCACTTCCCTTACAACCCTCCTACAAGCTTAATCACAACCTAATTACAGCTTAATGGAATGGAGAGGGAACACTCTCCTTTATACATGAGAGGCCTTAAGAAAAAGATAAGAACAGATCCACTATTCTCTCAACTACTCTCAACCACTTTCCTCTTATTACAAGATATGGTTCCTTCAAATCCTCATAAATCCTAGATAAGATATGCCAACCAAATCTTCCATGATCTTCTCCTTAAGAATAGGCTTGAATACTATCTCCTTTGGAATGATTTATG
>LPNX010506627.1:0-70673 GCA_001517045.1 Pseudotsuga menziesii | reverse complement strand
GAATTTGTCAAATTAACAATCTCACAGCCATGAACATAAACATTGTGTATATTACCTGGTTGAGGAGCTGATTGAGAAATTGAAAGAGCTGCCCATTGGTATCGTTGGATCCTTCCATGGCCGATCTTTGCCCCTGAAATCACTTGGGTTCCGATCTAACAATGGATCTTCGTGGCTTGTGTTCCCATCTGGAAATTATTATGTGTTGTTTGCATATATATACGAGAGAGATATAGGACTAACAAATACCCAAATCTATGGCAGACTGCTCCAAATATTTGAATGTGGGCTTTCAGCTGAACAAAAGGGAAAGAACCCATCAAACATACCATGATTTCCATTGCAGAAACCCTTGAATTGGGATTCTTCCTAAAGATTTGAGATGAAATGAATATTTCATCCTGGTAATCACCAAAATGCCTTGAACAGGGTCACGTTGGGCTTGAGCTTGAGTGAAATGTAAGATTTTTCTACATTGGCACCCACCACTTCAAGTTGGCGCCAAAACCCAACTTGTGAAATTACACTAACATGATAGAATGAAATTTGTATTTGTTTAACTTGAATTCTATTATATTTGTATTTATTTAACTTAATTTTTTTATATGTATCAATAGTAAAAATTACTTGTATATTTTTTTAAAATTTTATATGTATTATTAGTACATAATAAAAAATACTTAGTAACATTTTTTTTAATTTATAATGTAAATAGTTTAATAATTAATATTATTTATAAATAAAATATTTAAAAACAAATGTATATAGGTATATTTGTATAATTATTTTCAAATATATAAGTAATAGCTTACAGCTAGGATATTGTCATAGTTAATTTACCATTAAGAAATTGTCATAATTAATTTGGTGTTAACAGTGGAGTTGTAACACGTAAGGCTTTGCAATTTACTAAGTTCTACGGGGTCTATGAATCCATTTGTAGTCTTAGAATTTAGAAAAATATACAACATTGTCAAAATTGTAATTTTTCATTGCCGAACTGATCCACAACTAAAAATGACCAAATAAATGACCAATTGTTATGTGGTCATTTTTTTCTAGATACCCCGTGACCAAATTTGGTCATTTATCTTGGTCTTTTTTAGTTTAGTTTTATCATGTGACCAAAATTGGTAATTTATCTTGGTCTTTTTTAGTTAGCCCTCTTAAATTTATTAATTTTGGTCATTTATCCCTTGAAAAAAATTGTGGTGACCAAAATTTTTGGTCTCTTGGTCACTAATCTCTCATTTTGCACTAGTGGAATCCATATATGCATGGAACTTACTTTCATTTACTGAGACATGTCTGACTCTCCACATACTCTTGTACCAAGTAGGTAACACACCACATTTTTATTGTACATGTCTATGTACTGACTATAAAACATATAATTGATCCTTGAACCTATATATATAACATCTATGAGATCCTACAAATATGAACAAGTATAAGATTTATCTCTATATGATAGTCATGAAATATATTCAAAAATATTTAGATATGATTTATAATAACATATAACAATCAAAATATAAAGTAATTATCTTTTATTGGTTTGTGTTGGATTTGTTTTGATCGCTACACCTATTGAAATCTCACAGATGACATAAGGTTACCAATAATACACATAGAAACATATAATCATAATAGACACAAGAGACAAGAATAGGTAATGAAGTAACAAATTATATTATAGCATTACATGAGGGTCCATACATATGAAAAAACTAAACCAAGTTCTCATCCTGCTCAACAGCCTAATATATATGATTACAAATGGTTACAAGTAACTACATGTTGGTTCAGTCAACCGACACAACTTACACGGCCGCCTTAATATCCTATTAGTCAGCTCACCGACTAGCACCTCCAACATCACCCCTAGGAACAAAATATTTCTTCGTCCCAAAGAAGTAGAGGAGGTACTCAAAATTGTACCGTCTGAGCTAGTTACTTCTACTTTGGTTTTGCTTCATGGACTGTGTAGTCAGATGGATGGTTGTTTCTCCATACATACTTCTACAATGGCTTCTACTGTAATGGCTAGTTGGTGCTGAAACTCCGTCCAATTCTGTATAACTTTTTGGATGTCGATAGTTAAGGTTGTGATGCTTGATAGAGTTGGCCTTTTCTCTTGGATGGAAAGATCTATGATGCTTTCCATGTCGAGCCCCATGAATTGAGCCTTTTCATCTGTTGTATCCAATAGTCTCTTCATCTGTGGGAAGATTGTGTCCAGCTTGTCGAGGCTTGGTAGTGCTTGTTGTACCCACTAATTTGATTGTTTCTATAGTTTCTCTAATTTTGTTGTTTCCAATACAATCTGGTCTTGTATTGTACTCCTCATTGCTTCTTCTAGGCCTCGCCTCTTTTCTAGTGTTTGGATTTGCTTATGAGTCTGGAGGATCTGCTAAAATACTTTCCCATAGTAGGTGTGCCAATTACGGAGAACTTCTTCTATAATGATAAATTATTCTAAGTGGTCTTGCAGTATCTTATGAGCTTCTGAGAACGTTGTGTACTGCTATCTCAGTAATCTATATGTTTCCTCTTTTCGATCTTCTTTTGTAAGTTGTATTTGTGATTGTAGGGTCGACACCACAATTTCAAATAGATGATATGCTTTCTCCAATGGCTTGTCTGTGTCAGCCTCTACTGGTTCTGGTATGGTTGTTTGAATTAAATTTATACAGTTTGACAGAAATTCAATTTGCTCCTTCTTAATGTTGTTGAGTGTTCTCATTTGGTCTAGCTTCTTATTGTTGCTTATGTGGCGAGGGCTCCTAAGAGTTGACCCAACTCTCCATCTCTCAATTTCACTGTGTCTACTGCAGAAGTCGATCCTAGTTGGCTGAGGTGGGTCACTATTGGTCTTTGTTATTTATGGTGTTCCTTTTTCTTTTTATCTTTTCTCTTCCTTTTGTGTCTATGCTGGTCGGCCTGTTGTTCTTCCTATGTTTCTGCAAGTGGTTGATTTTTTGGCGGCTAATTTTTATTGGGTTGAACTTCATTACTTGGTGGAATTTTTGTTTGATCCTCTTGGGTAGAGCTTGGAGATAGGTCTGTATCTAGAGGGGTTGAAACGGGTGGTTCAGGGTTTGGAAAAGGTTCTAGAATTAGAGGTGGTGATGGAGATGGTGAATGGTTTGGTGTAAGTGGTGTGGTTGGGATATTTTAAGTCAATGGGGGATCTTCAACTTCTGGGGGTGAGTTGGCTGGGTCGTCAGAATCAATAGAGAATATGTTATCGATATCCTGATTGATTTATGATGTGTCTTCTTGGTCATTATCTTCCCTGTCTCCTACTAGTTCATTGGCTGGTGGTGGATGGTTAACACTTGATGGGGTAAAGGATGAAGTGCGGCTTGCGACAACTTGAGAGATTTTGTCGGGGTTCCTTAAGAATGTTGATCTGATACTTCCAATAGTTCTCGGTTTTTGAGGTATTTGGACGATTTACTGTGATAGGATCTAGCACGCTAAGCTAGACTCAATTAACGTGTGTTTGGTGGTAATTTTCTGAGCATATGTGAATAATTCAGGTAGTTTTTCAATAAATTCCTGGAAGTCATCGTCGTGATCGAATCATTCTTTTAATGTATTTGGCATAGCATTTTTATAGATGTCTACAGGACTGATGGTGGGTGGCTATGGGATATCTTCTTGTGTGATCTAGGTTCAAGATGGGAGTGGGGGGGTGGAAACTAAATCAACAATATCCTCATAGACTAAAGGGTTTGTAGTTTTTACCTTTTTTGGTCTACCTTGTTTCGCTCCTGAGTCGACGAACAACTTGAATTGTGTTTCGACCGATATTTTATTTGCTGCAACATATTCTATGATGTCAACAACAGTAGCCAATAATTCTTCTTCATATTCTGACTCTGATAGAATAAGTTTACGCTTCCCCTTACCTTTTTCCTGATTTGCTTTGTTTTTCCTTGAGCCTACTATTTCCTTTTCTATTTTTTTTTAATTTTCTCTTGTCATAGCATACTCTGGACTATCTGATTCAATATCTTCTTCTATTTTCTCTTCTCCTTCCTTTTGTTGATGATTTGAGATGAATTTTTGTTCTGTCGGTACAACCACCTGATGTTCAGTCGGTGCACTTTCAATTTGGAGGGTTTGTGGAACAATCATCAGTTGGAGCTTGCTGGTATTCTCTGTCAGTGTATCCTCTAACTTGAAGGTACTAATATATAGACGGAGTTCATAATCCTCCTCTTTTTCCTGGTAGGTCAAGGGTTCCTCAATAGGATGATTTGTTGCTTTGGCTCTTACTAGTATCAAAAGCTTAGTATTGGATTTTCGAGCTAGCTCTTGGAAAATTTCATCGACTAAAGGATAATAGTCGAGAGGTTTTTATTTTTCTTTCACCCTTGCATGTACCAGACTACAGTGTGGTCAATCTCTAATTGAATGTGTGTTGTTTTTGGTAGACTTCTTCAGATGGTCTAAGGCACCCTCCATCTCTTTGTCTGGACTTTTAGATTCTGAAACCAATTTTCCTACATTACATTTCCATTTTCTAGTTCTTTCAGACTTCCATTCTATGAAAATGGTTTGAAACGCCACATGTGATATTTGCATGGTTCTTGGAACTAATTATCTCCAACTGGACATAAGTGGTACATGCCTATCCACATTATCAGTGATGGGAGCCTGATCATTCCAATCGACTCCTAGAATTTTTCACATATAAAATTGAGCATGTAGGAAACATATTGGGCCCAGTGGTAAATTTTCCCTGAGTATATTATTGTGTTGACGGCTTCCAACAGTTCTAGCTTCAGATCACTCACTCGGCCTGTAGGGGTGAGTCATGTTTCTATGATTTTGGCAATTGTTTGCAGCATACAGGGTTGTATTTGAATGATCATTAGCCCTTTTGAGTTCTTCCCTAATGGTGTCCCTGCTAGTCGTTCTACTAATCCTTCTTTTTTTCCAATAGGAACAAGTTCTCCCTGGTTTGAAATTCCGGTAAGCTTGTATATGACCTCGCCAAAAATTTCAACTAGTTTTTCGAAGTAGAATTTACCATTGTGGTACCTACTGATGATAAATTTTAAAACAGTTTCTTTTGTCCCACTGAAGCTCGCCATGAAAGGTGTATTCATGTAACCCATAATGTTATTGCAGCTTATTTTCTATGATTCCTATGTCATTTTATTATCTACATAGCCCATTCTTTTATTTCCCCCCAGATCTTTGCCCATGAAGTTTCCTGTACCTTTGCGTTTTTAATATTTCTTAATCTTCTCACAAGTGGGGTTTCATCGGATTCTAGTTCCTTTGTTTTGGCAGCTGCGTCTCTAGTTTGCTTTGGATCCATTCTGTCGCTCTCTTGGTCGAGTTTCTTCACAAGGTTTCTGCTTTCAAATTTTTGAGTAATTGGTTCCTATATTTCTTCGAAACGCGGTAAGAAATATTTCTCTAACGTAGTATTTATAGGTGGAGCGGATGGCGGTTTTGTCGATAACGGTATTAATGGTGTAAATGATGGTCCATGATGGTCTATTGAGGGCATGTTTAATGCGTTGTGGTTTTGGAACTCCTTCTGCCCATAGTCATGAAGGGGTGATTTGACATTTGGAGTCATCTGTCGATGTCGATCACAAGGGTGGTCGATGGTGGCATGTCGAGGATAGGGATGTCGATTGTCAAAGTGCGGTCTACTGTGTCTTTCAAAATTTCCTGTTGTTTTGGCTTATCAGTGATGGCTCTTTTTGTTGCTTTTGGGTTTTTTAGATTTTTATAGGTTTTTCTAAACAGTTATGGTCTTTTTTTAAATTATTTAGTTTTGGTACCGTTTTAGTCAGGAATAGTTGACAAGTTTCTAAAATACTATGCCTTGTAACATCGTTAGTAGGAATGATCTGTTGGCATGAATTTCTTCGACAATGTAAGGTCTCGTCCATTCTATGTGTATTTTTTTAGGTTTTCCTTTCACTCGACTATTATAAAGCAGAGCAAGATCTCCAACAGACAATTTTTTGTTTTTAATGTTTCGATCATGCCAAGCCTTCTGTTGTTGTTTCTGAATTTCTTGATGTTGTATATTGAGCAATCGGTGTTCTTCTACTTTTCCTAATTACATCAGTTGATCCTTCCTTCCTTCTTCAACATTGATGTGTAGGATATCTACTATCACAGGTGTTTATTGTCAAAAATGTAGGGGAACGACTGCTTCTTGTTCGTAGACTAGTTGAAACGATGTTTGGTCTATCGATCATTTGTATGTTGTCCTATACGCCCATAGAACTACAGGGATTTTCTCATCCCAATCATCCTTGTTGGTATTTCATATTTTTGTTAAACCCCTTGTTAGTGTTTTGTTAAATACCTCTATTGCTCCGTTCAACTGAGGGTGATAAGTTGTACTTCGTCGGTGGTCAATTTTGAACTGGTTTGTCAGTACTTTTATGGTTTTGTTAATGAATTGTGACCCTTGGTCACTTCTTAAGGTTAATGGGTGTGGAGATTGAACCCAAGTGATACAACAATTACACTCACAAAATTTCTAATCAAACATGCAAAATTACCAACAAAGGAGACTGAAATTGGAGCATAACACTAATCTGTATTGAATAAGTGTACAATAGCCAACCTTCTGAAGTCATAGGCTACTACAATATATAATTACATGAGATATTTGAATGCATAAATATGTCATTCAAAATAGTCAAAAAGTAGGCTTACTAAATCTAGTCAAATCCACGTAGAGGCTAACAAATTCGTAAAGTCAAGTAGGAAAGATAATAAGGGATGGAAAGGCAACTCATACATGCTTTTATTAGGAGAAAATGATGGAGGATGATGTGGGAAAAAAACAAGTCAACTACACCTAGTCTTGCTTTCCCTTTTGCCTTGTTTCTAAATAAAACAGGAAGCTTTGCAAAAAAAGAAGATATGCACTTTGGAGGATCTAGAATAAAGAAAACATGCTAAATATGGTTTCCAAGAGGTTTCCCAAGCACTCCATGACTTATTTTTATCAAGTTTGACTTCTATGACATGTAGAAGACAACTTGCATAGAGTGGAATATAGGAAACTAGGCAAATAAGACAAAAATGAATTAATTAATGTCTAAGGTAGGTAACTATGGGTTGGTTATTCTAACACCCCACCTTAAGCCTAAATTTATGAGTAAATATCAGAAAAATGTAGGGCCTAGCAACAAGCCTTAGTCACCTTTTACATACTGCATGTCCATTTAAGCAGGGAAAGAGGCAAAAACCCAGTGGGAAAATCTTCCCTTAAACATGGACAGTAAAACAAAATTTGAAAATATTGTCATCAATCATGCTTCACAGCATGATCAGCAATCCCCAGTAGTGATTTGAGATTACTGAATGTCTTCTCACAAAAAACTTTGGTGAAGATGTCTGCTACTTATTCTGAAGATGCACAGAAGAGTAGGTGAATGGTGCCATCATGCACAAGCTGTCTGATGTAGTGCATATGGATCTCAATGTGTTTGGTTCTCTGTCTCTGAATTGGATCATTGCAGATTTGAAAGGTGCTCTGATTATCACAATAGATAATAGTTGAAAACTCTGATTCAAATCCACACTCACCAAGTATTCCCTGCAACCATAAACATTGATTTGCTGCATTTATAACTCCTCTATACTCTGCTTCTATAGATGAGACTGCTATGGAACTATGCTTCTTGCTTGAAAAACTAATTGGTCCTTCTGCAAGCATGAACACATACCCTGATTTCAACTTTTGATCTATGTTGTCACCTGCCCAATCACTGTCAGTAAACCCAATCAAATCAAGATCATATTTAGCTTTGTAGAAGATCCCATGAGTTCTTGTTCCTTGAACAGAGTTAAGGATCCTTTTGGCTACTCTCCAATGGATCTCATGAGGCTGATCCATGTATCTTGAATCCACACTAATTGCATAAGATAGATCAGTTTGAGTGTGTGTAAGGTAAATAAAACACCCAATCAACTGCCTATACAATGTATTATTTACCATAGGAGAAGAACCTGCTTCTTCAAGCTTAACTCCTAAAGGGAAGGGAATCTTGCTTGGCTTGCAATCTTTCATGTTGAACTTTTTTAGTAAATCTAAGGCAAATTGGACTGATGTACTTTGATTCCATTTTGGGATTGAGCAATTTTGAGACCCAATAATTGGCTCAACAATCCCAAATCAGTCATAGAAAATGCATGGTTCATTGCATCCTTCAAGGAGGCAATCTTTTTATTTGAACTTCCTATAATCAGAAGGTCATCCACACACAAGACAATAATAATCAAAGAACCATGAATCAGCTTCAAATAAACATTAGGATCAGACTTGCATCGAACAAAACTCAATGATAGCAGAAAGCCATCAATCTTGGCATACCAAGCCCTGGGGGCTTGCTTGAGCCCATACAATGATTTCTTTAACCTGCACACAAAATATGGGTTAGAAACAAACCCTTGAGGTTGATGCATGTAAATATCTTTAGTGATATCTCCATTTAGGAAAGCACACTTCACATCCATGTGATTTACCTCCCACTGCTTCGATGTTGTAATGGCTAATGCTAGCCTTATGGAGTCCATCTTTCCCACTGGTGCAAAGGTTTCATTGTATTCAATACCATGTACATGTGAGTAGCCCTTGGCTACCAATATTTCCTTATATTTCAAAATAATTATCAGCAGCAAACTTAGTCCTAAAAACCCACTTACATTGAACTAGCTTCCTCCTTGGGGGAAGATCAACCAGTTCCCAAGTGTTGTTCTTCTGGAGCGAGATGAATTCTTATTTAATGGATGTTTTCAATCTTGGATCATGTGCTGCATATTCATATGTATGTGGGTCTGATTCAACCATTAGATAGCACTTCTATGCAAACAAAGGGTATTTCATACACAGGGCACTCTCAAACTGAGATCTAGTCCTCCTAGGGTCACTAGGATTTCCAGCTAGTTCCCCAGCTGCATGAATGTTCTTTGCTGCCCATTTTGGTCTTGTAGGAACTTCAATATATACAATTAAATCATCATTATCAGACATATCAAAATCAGCAAACTCATTTGTCTCTCCACTTGCATTCAATGGATCTGGTGGTGAAGAAGACTCTCCAACTTCAACTACTACTAAAGGCTCTTCTTGGAACTGAACACTCCTTTCAATGAAGGATTTTTTACTGCTCAAGTTTATCAGCTTTTACCCTTTTGAATCTTTAGAATACCCAACAAATAGGCACTCTTGGCTTTGGGGCTTCAAAGCCTTTCTCTTTTCAATTGGAATTCTAGCCCAAGGCTTTGAGCCAAAAATCCTGAAATGGGTCACATCTGGATTATGCCCAATCCAAGCTTTGAAAGGAGTCATACCATTAAGATGTTTATGAGGCACCCTATTATGGATGTAGGATGCACATTTTATAGCCTCAGTCCAAAAATTTGGTGGCAAATTCTTAGCCTCCATCATACAGGTTTCCATCTCCTTTAGTGATCTGTTCTTTCTCTCAACAACACCATTTTGCTGTGATTTGTAAGGGATTGAATGCTGTATCTGAATACCTACATATTTACAATACTGAATGAACTCAAACTTGACATACTCACCACCATTGTCATATTTTACGATCTTGAGTCTCCTTCCAGACTGGTTTTCAACCAAGGCCTTAAAGACTTTAAAGAGGTCAAAAACTTCATACTTATGCTTTAGGAAGTAAACCAAACAATACCTGGAAAATTCATCTATGAAGGTCAATGCATATTTGGCTTGACTCATGGATATATGAGGAAATGGACCAGCAACATCACTGTGGATCAACTCAATAGGTGCAGAGGTTCTCTCATGACTAGCTCTCTCAAATTTGTGCTCTGGGTGTCTTCCTAGGATACAACCTTAACAGACTCCCTTGGAAAACTTAATCTTTGGTAACCCTATGACCATATATTTTTCACTCAAATCAAAAAGATACTTATAGTTAAGATGGCCAAATCTTTCATTCCAAAGCTTTCTTGCCTCATTAGCATGAATCAGAATAGTAGAGGGGTTTGAGTAGGGTAGAAAATGGGAAAACATGTATCCCTTTGAAGTGTGATCAACAACACCTTTTGCAATGAATTTACCATTTGAGATCTCTGTGATATCAACATCATCAGAGGAGAAGATGACCTTTTTTGGAGACCCTGTGTGAGTCATCTAATACACTGACAAGAGGTTAGACGCAAGACTTGGAACATACAACACATTATTAAACTTACCATGATCAAGATCAATCCTTCCTTTCCCCAAACTGTCAGTGAGAGAGTCATCTCCCAACACTATTGGTGGAACTTTCAACATGTCAAGAGAGGATAATGCCTCCTTGGTCAAAACCATATGTCTAGAAGCTCCAGAGTCTATGATGAAGCTAGGTGAGCTTTATGTGCCAACAACCAAAGCATGTACTCTCTCTTTATCCTCTGAATTTGATCCTCCTTCCCTCTTCTTTGAGCAATCAGGAAGGGAGATGTTACTCTTCTCCAAGATTTGGGTCAACATGTCAATTTGCTTCTTCATACAAGAGCTCTGAGGATGATATCCCTTACTGCAATATGTGCACTTGCTCATTTCTCCTTTGTTCTTCTTCTTCTGGAAGTTCTTCTTGGAGCCTTGGGGCTCCTCTTGAGACTTGTTCTTGTCTCTCTTTTGCTCAGGTGGATTCTTAGCTTTCTTATTTCCTTTTGAATCCACCCTCAAATCTCCAGCAACCAAAGCTTGGCCTTTGGAAGGTTTGATGGTGCCCATAATCACCAATTTATCTTGTTCCTATGTGAGGGATTCAATGAACTCTGCAAGCTTAGGCATCTTCCAGGCTCAAGCTGTCAAATTGGTGTCATGGAAGGTTGAAACAAGCACAGAATAGTTAGGGCCAATCTTTAAGAGTATGGCCAAAACTAGTTGCTCTTCCTTCTTTTCAATTCCACACTATTTTAGCTACAAAACAAGGCTTTAAACTTGGGAAAATAGAGTTGCAAGGATCCGAAGCTGCTAGGACTCAAAGAGATCAATTCATTCTTGATTTGATGTCCTCTCATATCATCTATATTACCAAAAATATCTTCAAGCTTCTCCTACACTTCATTAGGTGATTTCAATCCATCAAGATGGAAGAGGAGGTCTCTTGAAATGCTCAGACACAAAAGACCATAGGCCTCATCCCTCCTGTTGTGCCATTTAATTTTCTCTGCAGTTGCATTGGGCTCTACCTCAGTTTCCATAGTCACCCTATAGATACCTTTCACTCTCAACAGTATCTACATCTCATATTTCCATTCAAAGAAATTAAATGGAGTCAAGATGATCTTCTGAGATTGATCCATAGCTCAAAAATTGTGCCCTTCAATCAGAAAAATATGCTCCCAGTCAAGATGTCAAACCTGCAATACCAATATGGAAGGAGAGAAATTGATCTACAAAGGCTCTAATACCATGTGAAAATTGTGATAGAACAATTACACTCACAAAATTGCTAATCAAACATGCAAAATTACCAACAAAGGAGACTGAAATTGGAGCATAACACTAATCTATATTGAATAAGTGTACAATATCCAACCTTGTGAAGTCATAGGCTGTTGCAATATATAATTACATGATATATTCAAATGCATAAGGATTCCATTCGAAATAGTCAAAAAGTAGGCTTACTAAATCTAGTCAAATCCCCCATAGGTGCATAAAGCAGTTTCCAAATCCACTTAGAGGATCACAAATTGGAAAAGTCAAGTAGGAAAGCTAATAAGGGATGGAAAGACAAATCATACGTGATTTTATTAGGAAAAAAGGATGGAGGATGATGTGGGCGAAAAACAAGTGAACTACACCTAGTCTTGCTTTCCCTTTTTCCTTATTTCTAAATAAAATAGGTAGCTTTGCAGAAAAAGCATATATGCACTTTGGAGGATCTAGAATAAAGAAGAAATGATAAATATGGTTTCCAAGACTCAGTTTTAGCAAGTTTGACTTCTATGATATGTAGAAGACAATTTGCATAGAGTGGAATATAGGAAACTAGGAAAATAATGCAAAAATGAATTAATTAATGTCTAAGGTAGGTAACAATGGGTTGGTTATTCTAATAGTGGGAATCCAAATCTAGTAATTATGTTTTCATATATGAACTTAAAATCTACCTCACTAAAATAGGTTTCAGCAGGTTCTTCCTCCTCCCATTTGGTTACATATTCTATTGCAGTTATTATATACCTTGCACCTATTCTTTTTGCTGGTATCGGCAATGGTCCTATGAAGTCGATGGCCCAAATTTCAAATGTCAGACTTGGGTTTACTAATATCAAGGGAATTTATATACTAGGCAGAGGTCAACCCAATCGTTGGCATCGGTCGCTTTGGCTAACAAACTTCTTGCAGTCCTTATACAGTGTCGACCACCATAGTCCCAACTGTTGGATTTTATTAGCAGTTGTATCTTCTTGGAAGTGTCATCCCGCCGATCCATAGTGTGCTTTGTGCATATCATTTTCTCTTTTGTGTTCTAATACACATAGCCGGAGAATTTCGTCCAATCCCATTTTATATAAAAATCTGTTTATGAGGCTTTATGGTGCAACCTTCATAACTAAGATTTGTTTCTTTTTCGTGCTCATGCCATCTAGTGCTTGACCTTTCTCTAGAAATTGTGTTATTTCCTTTAATTCTGTCAGGACAACTTCTATTCAAAATAAGTGTGCATCTGGCAGGTCATCCTCGACTCCTGGCGGCTCCTCCCCCATGTCGATCCTTGACAAGTGGTCGGGCCTGACATTTAGTTTTCCTGGTCTAACGATGAATTCAGCATGGAGTAGACCATCCAATCGTCAAAGTATACTGCCATTGTTTTGTATATATATTCTTGAAATGTTTTAACAACAATTCTCAAAAATACTGCAGGTGCATTTTTTAGACCAAAAGGCATAACTTTGTAGGCGAATGAGTCAAATTCACATACGAATGTGGTCTTTTTCTGATCCTTTTTGGTTATTGGTACTTGGTTATACCCTAACAGTCCATCTGTAAACGAGTAGAATTCATGTCCTGCAACTTCATTTAAGATTTTGTCTACATATGGAGTTGGGAATGGGTTTGTTAGAGTGACTTTGTTTAGTTCTCTGAAATCAACACAAATCCTTAGTTTTTTTGGGTCATGTTTCTTTGGTAGGAAGACCATCAAGATTTCTCATTCTGACTGGTCGATAGGGTAGATAATTCCTGCTGTGAGCATATTATCGATCTCTTTCTTTACTATCTCTTTGTATTTATGAGCTAATTTGTATGGTCTTTTCTTTATGGCTTGGGCATTAGGTTTAATTTCGATCTTCATTTCACCCATTTCATGGACTATTCCTTTGAGATATTTATAGTCTCAAGCAAAGACATCCTACAATTCTTTCAATATATTTATTATTTCAGTCGGTTTCTCTTCACTCTAGCAATTGCCAATTGAAGTCTGTTACGGTCATTCAGCCAGTGTCTTCTTTGTCGGTTGTGTCGACTTTAAGTATTGTTTGAATTGGTTTTGTTGTTTTTGAGTGATATGATTTCCATCGAAAGCCTTTTTCCTTCCGTATTTTCGTTTTCCATTTGCAGTCTTGTCGATTGTGGCATTATGTTGGTTTGAATGTTATTGCATGATATTTTCAGTCGATCATGGTTTAATATCATACTGTTGTTCCTAGTTGGTTCTATGAATGCTTTTAACTGCTTTGCATTTTTTACTAGCTTTTCATTTTGCGGTATAAAACTAAAGTCCTTGATGAAGTTTTCTCTAAGTTCATTCCATTACAATGTTTCACCTCGTGATTCTTCCATTTTATACCATTTATTTGGTAAGTCAGCTAGCGTCAAGGTAAATAGGTGTGGCCATGTACGTTCTTCATTATAACCAAGTCTTCTCCATTCTCTTTCGCATGTTCTTATGTGCTTGTCTGGGTCTTTCCCTTGGATGAAGACAAGTATTTGTGCCTGTTTGGTTAGCTTTCTTCCTCTAAATATTTCTATGAAGTAATTCAAAACTGTTGTCTAAGGATGCAGTCTCGACTGATGGATGTCCCACCATCGAGCAACTTGTCCTGTAAGGGTTTCTACTAGTCTTTGTAGTTAGCCATGTTCACCTAGGTTCTTAAAGACTTGTTCTATATGTAGAATTGGGGACTCTCTTTCTGTATACCTTGGGTTTTGTCTGATACTTATATTTGTTGGGGTTAAGGTAGGGTATTCCCTAGTTTTCCTTTCGAATATTTTTGGGATGATGGAGACTGAGAAGCATTGATGGGTTCGTTTCTTCTATATAGCCTGAATGGTCCAACAACCCCTTGCTTGAGTTTCATAGTTTTTGCCTTCCCAATCATATAATTCTGCATCCTAATTATATCCTACCGAGTCTTGTTTTCCTAAGTGAAGCTCACCATAGATATTGGGTTCAATGTAGTCTTCTTTATTTTGAATTTTATATAATTTTCGAATGCCAACTTCTTCATCGATGGGTTCAGTCTAAGGTTCTCCTTGGGAAGGATGAATAGAGACGATAACTTTCTGTCCATTTCCTTTTAATTTTATTATTTCTATCTCTAAATATATTTATGCTTTCATTTTTCTTCCCCATGGTCGACCTACCTAGGCTGGGAAGGAGTTGGATCCTTCTTTAGGGTCGATGATTTCAAAGTCGACTTTAGTCGATATTCTTTTTATTGTTGTATCGACATTTCTCCAAACCCCAATGGGTTCAATTAGCCCCTAGTCAGCCAACTTTAGGTATATACCTGACTCATATAGTCGAGGTCTACCAACTATTCCCATGTATCTCAAGTCATAATATTTACTTGTGAACTGAAGTCAAGTACAACTTGTAAAACGTGGTATCCTTATATTTCTAGATTGACAAGTGGGTCGGCATCACTATTGTATTTTTGGTTCAAAATGCATATATTTTTGGTTTGTTTTTATGTATTATCACTGTGCTTCATATTATACAACAAGTCAATGAATTGAGACATCGATTTATCATTCTGTACTAAACATATTAATTCTTTAACTGTGTTTTGTCGACTGTCATCAACTGCTTCCTACCTAGAAAATTCTTTAAACATGTATAATAGGTTGTTATATAGTTGTTTTTGTTTTTTTGTGTTAGTATAATCATTATTTTATTTTATTTTACTTATACGTGGATTATCATTTCCAATTTGTGTCCCTTGCCAAGTTACTATGTGCAAGCTCTTTCTATTCATGAACACATGACAGGACATTAACATTTTTAATTTTTTTAATCTTGTCAAGCATGGTGGGACAATCCTCTAGTGAGTGATTACCCACACCACAGCTAGTACAAAACTTTAGATGAGTTCTATCCTTGTATGGGAAGTCTGTGTAGCGATGTCCTTCTCTGTAGCATGTAAAGCATTGGATGGGTCATCATGTTCGATTGTCACAATTTCCATAAAATCATCCTTGACCTCCAAACCCTCTACGATGGTTGTCAAACCAGTGCTCATATTGATGGCCTTCATATCTTTGATTATTTGGTTCATTTTGTTCATTGTTCCTTGAAACACTATCATTATTCTGTGCGACTGCATTCATTTGGTAAACTGCCTGATAGTTTTTTTTATTCTTCAAGTTTAAGTGGCAGTCAGCCATTGCATGACTTTTCACCTCACAGATTACGCACCATGATGCTTTTCCATTTTTCATGTTCTATGGGAAATATTTCGTTGTACGTTCTCCATGTTCTTGACAAATGTCACAGAAGAATCTTGTCTGAACCAAACAAACGTCCTATCGACTTATGTGTTGTCGACAGTTATCTTTAATGTATCCAGCTGTGGAGAATTTTGTGCACCAGACATCCTGATTCTTGAGGTTCATCTCTTTCAAATATTTCTGCATGATTTCTAGTTGTTCTTCTAGCCTAGTATCGATGGGATATGCTGGGAAATCTTCATCCATCTCTACTTGCAGGGATTTGGTAAGTGCGTATTCATATTTTTTAAATGTCTCCAAGCTTATATGCCACTATTTTTTCTGTGATAGACCTGCAAGAAACCACTGAATTAATAATTGTTCGTCAATTACATAGTCTAGTAGGATGAGGATGTCTTTCCATTGCTTATCATATTCCCATATAGACTCTGCTGGTTTCTGAGATGTTTTTTTCATATTTTTGGCAACCAAATGTTTTGCATCTAGTGTTTTAATAGAAAGATAAGAATTGTGCCTTGCTATCATCTTTGAATTATTGGGGATTTCTCTCGATATAAGTCATATACCAAGTTAGTGCTCTTTCTCATAAAGCACCAGTAAACTGTGCCATCTATCGTTCTTCTATTGTAACTTGATTTGCCTCCCATATTGACTCCCAGACAAACTAGTGTCATCTAGGGTCTTCATCATCCTCATAGAGGGGGATATGTGTTGATCCGTGACCCATGTTAGTGTTTTTGTATCCTCCGTGGGGTGGTGGTGGTGGGGGTGGTTGTGGTGGTAGTGGGATATTAGGTGTATCTCGTTGCTCACAGTTGTAGTCAATGAAACTTTCGTTCTCGTCAGTTGTTTTGTTTGTTGTTTCTTCTCCTAACAGTAGTCGGTTTGGGTTGACTCCTTCTGTCGATGTCTAGCTGCATTGATGTGTTTATAGGTCTGACTGTTATGTTTCTTATAAAGCTGTGTTTGGCAGGGGAGGTGCTCCTTCATGTGTCAGGTAGAGTAAGCGAATACATCGGTTGGAAGGGTATGCCTGAAGTGTTACCAAATTTCCTTCCTCCGGTCAATGGATTACTAAATTATTATCATCATTTACTTCGTTGTCTAGTCGGCTTCTTCGACAATGACCTGAATTCAAGTACTCTGATTCGTCGGAGATGGAGGTCTTACCTCCTGGGGAATTACTAGTTGGAGATTTTCTCGCTACTCTATCCACAAGTATTCTTCCATGGGTGATTCTTCCTCATCCAGGCCTTATTCCTTTTGTTCATGACTCGACTCTGGTGGATTTCCTTATTCTGACACCCTAGTGGCCATTCCTCTTTGCAATGCTATAGACTTCTCCCTTCTTTCTTCCCTTCTTTTCTACATATTCTCTCTTTCTAACTTCTGCAAGTTTGACATACCTTTATGTGTCACTGTCCTTTCGATTTCCTTCTTAGGTCGACTTTTCATTTTTGTTGATGGTATTTTCTTCAGTCGACTAGAATCCTTTTTAGTCTACCCCCACACATGACCAGCTACCCCACTATAGCCTACCCGACACTTTAGAAAGCTCAGCTAGTTCTATTTATTTGTTTAGGAGATACTCCCACTCCATTTCGGAAATGAATTTTTCCCACTTCTTCTATTTCTCCACCCAATTAGAATTTGGTGGCGGTTCATGTAGTGATGGATGAGGCTCTATGATATGGACCACTCCCTTCTCGATTAGGAATTTGAACAAAAGGGTCAGTAAGGAGAAAAGGAATTTCTTGGTGAGATATGTATAAAACCTTTTCTCAATACTTTCGACCGAAACTCTTTCCTACATAGCTTGTTCTTTGCAGAATTTGTTTGTGATCTTTTGAAACCACTCCGACAGGTTTGTTTGTATGCCTCGAATCAGTTTCTCCAGTAACTTTTCGTCTTTAGTTGCTTCCAGTTTTTTCATCCAATTTTTTTTTCAAAAACTGAGGTACTGAATCTACAAAATTCTCATGTTTTTCAGTGAATAATTTCTCCTTTTCCTGAGTAATGGTCAATCTGTTTCTCCTTGCATAGTTTTGCAAATAATTTTCTATCTTACGCTCCCACCAATTCTTAATCTCTTGCTCTAATATCATCTGCTTATGGTCATTATGTCTGTATATGTACTACCAGAAATGGAACCAATGTTGTAATCTAATAGATCACATAAGGTTACCAATAATACACATAGAAACATATAATCATAACAGACACAAGAGACAAGAATAGGTAATGAAGTGACATATTATATTATAGCATTACATGAGGGTCCACACATATGCAAAAGCTGAACCAAGTTATCATTTGGCTCAACATCCTAATATATATGATTACAAATGGTTACAAGTAACTACCTGTTGGTTCAGTCAACCGACACGACTTACACGGCCGCCCTAATATCCGATTAGTCGAATACTTGACTAGTCGACTCACCGACTAGCGCCTCCAATAACACCCATGTGGAGAAAAATGGAGTCCTTATTTATTCACTATAATGGAAGATATTATTTGGAGTTAAAGGATTTCTTCCTCCTCATTCTTACCATGAGAAAAATGGCTTCCTCTTTCTTGTACACAACCTTGCTTTGGATGCACCACTCTTCTTATCTGGAGGCCTTTTTTATTGAAAATATTGGTGACTGCATCAAAACACTCCTTTGTTTTATTCAACATAATGATCATGGTCATGAGATATTCCTTAACCAAATCAAAGATGATATTCTTTTCCTTTGCTTGATTCTCCCTTCATTGGTGGAAGGATCCTCTACCACTGTGGATACATAACCATCAAGGTTATGCTCTTCAAGAATATTCAACACCCTTTCCTTCCATGTGTTGAAGTTGGAAGTACCTTCAAGGAATTATTCTAGTTGAATGAATTTGATGTCATGGTTGTAATATTTTTCTCAAAACTTCAAGATCTATGTAGGATTAGCTTGCTGCAAGAAACTAAGCTCTTTCATGTCTTTTGCTTTGATACCATCTTGATGTTTGAGCAAAATCGGAGAAGCTCGAACTTTAAAACTTTTATCAATCAATTTAAGCACATATATATCTCTTAAATCAGCCACATGTGAATCTCATAAATATATCAACCATATTTAAGCCTCACAAATATATCATCCACATAAATAATCTTCTTAAATCAACCATATAAATCAACTCCATAAATCAGACATATAAATCAATCAACCATAAGAGACAAGATATATCACTTAGTTAATAGGCTAACTTAAGTGTCATCGGTGTTTCACTCTTAGTTCCATCCATGCACAATTTCTATTATTAACTTTTTCATGGATCTATTTAGTTAACCGATGCATGATGATTGATGAACATTAAGCTCTTCTTTAATTAACTAATTACATTCAATAATAGTTCAGTTGGTTCTTTCAATACTGAGGCAATGATTGAGGCATTCATATTTTACGAATTATTTATAACTTGAGTTCACTCAGAGATTTGCATGAGAAATTCAAATTCTCTTTCTCTGTTCTTTATCTCATTATCATTAAATAATTAATACATTTCCCATATGTGTATTATTTATCGATCTTATCATATCACGCTAAAAATAATTATTCCATACATACTGTTGATCATAGATATTTCTTCGGGCCTTACAATCATATGCCAAAGTAATTCACTCTAGGGGTATCTAATCCCTAAAAAAGACTTATAGCACTCGGTGACCATGACTAGCAACTTATCACATAGTATCACCACATCAACAAATAGAGGTCCATAGTCTTGATCTACAACACAATAGATCAATATTGATACAACACAAGATTACCTCCACAATTGGAGATCCATTCTCATAGCATACCTTCTATGAGAATACTTGACTTGATATTACTCACAAATATAGTATTGATATAACTCACAAGACTAATATTGATATTAATCTCAAGCTTTACAATACAATATGGTCACCACTTCAAACATATGAGGATACCTAGGACTTGATATGACTCGCAAGTATAACTTGATATTACTCACAAGTCCATAGAATGAATCTTTATGTTGTACAAACAACATATTCAAAGTATGAAAATACATTCTAGAGGTCTTCGTCAATGAGAACTCGATTTGAATTAGTTTATCTCTTAGATATTGATTATGAAAAGACACTATGGAGGCCTTCTTCAATGCTAACCTAATTTGGGACAATTTCTCCAATAGATAGTCACATCATTTTATCACCTTTTATTTTGGGATCGTAAGAGGGTCTTCCTCAAATGAGTGGTTGATTAGAACTAGTTCATATCCCATTGTGGTAGGATTTGTGCAAGGCTCAATGGAATTGAATATGTCCTCATAGGGATATGTTGCAAATATTATAGCGACTCTTTCAACCTATTAGTGTATATGGATATGTCCTTGTAGCACACATGTTTCAAATATTTTTGGGCCTCCTTTAATATTCAATCAGATTGAATCCCTATAAAAACTAGTATCCCAACATGATTAACACCTCTATAACTCTGATACCATCTTTAATTTGAGCATGTAGATATATATACTAAGAAGTATAGCAACAATTTGAAAGGGATAAAAAATTTAACAAATTCATGCAACAAATTTTCTAAACATTAATCATTACATAGAACAGACAAGTGAATAAGAAAAGAGAATCTTGAATTACATTAAGCTTCAATGAACAAAGTATAAAGTATAGATAGGAAAGGAAATTCAAAGAAGGTCATGGAGACCATCCAAATAGCTCATGCGAAGCATGAGATGCTAGCTAGGCTTAACTAGAGCCAAATAGCCATGCACAATCCATAATATGAGTTAACTAATCCATTACTTCCCTCAAGTGGACTTAGCTCCATATATGCTAGGTGCAATTTTACTGCAAATTACAAAAGGAACATGCAATTGACTAAAGCAACAAGCATGAGATGCACTTTAAAAAAATATTTATGGAGAGGGTTATGGAAGGTACACATAAGCTATGGATAGGGTTATTGTGCTCAAACACTATTGACTTATAAAGAAAAATGAAACTAATGCAAAAATTAATTAGCTTTTGTTTTTCTTTGGGATGAAAGCAACATAGAGCTCAAAAGTGAAAACTAACTTACACATGTAAAAAGGAAATAGACAATGCAATAACAAAACTAAATAACCTAGAAAACGCCATGCATTTTTTTCTTTGAACACAATAATACAAGGTCTAATTCTGATTTGAATTAAAATACACATGCACATAGTCAAAACAATAGATATAACTCTATTGTCCAACAAACAATCAATCAACATAGGAAATTTAAGAAATTTTGCATGGTGCTTGCACAAAATTGAGCTTTAAAAGTGATGTTCGTGCCTACGAGTATTTTAAGAGTGACCAAGCATGCTTGGTCATGACTGTTGAACCAATAAGGGTGACCAAGTGAACATTGTTAGGATTAATTAATCCTCCTTTTTCAAATATAGTATATTTGGTCATTTTTACTAACTTAGGGAGTTATTATTACTGTACTAGAGTATGGGGAACACACCTAGAGGTTATCTTCCACTTACTACATGTTCATGCATGAGTTTATGTTCCTCTTGTACGAATCCTTACATTATAGGAGCCCACTCTCACCTCCACTAAAATCCTCCATTAGTTGGTTGTGGTAGGTAAGCAATTATGATGACTTACCTTCCAGTTACAATCAACTAGATCACTTTCAGTTAGCCTAGTGAAAATTTTGCATGCATGAAGGGAAAGTGGCATCTTTGTCCCACCTATCTCATCAGTTGACTGATTGCAAACTGATTTAGACATTCAAAGTTAGACTAGTGAGCTCCATCAGTGATTTAGACACGCTGAGGTAGTTATTCAGCCAGCTTGAGCTGGTAGATTCGAATCCTATCCACATGCTTTGAATTCTATTTATTGTATAATCATTGGATTATTGTTTAATGAATGAATATTAGTGTTGTGATTATCAAAACAATTCTTGTCAAACTTATCTAAAATTTGTGGCATGAATTTCCCTTCTAGAAGGAGCAAAGAAGTGTGGTGGTGGACAACCGACAAAAGATCATGAGAGGTGGCATCCCTTGAAGGTAGGTTTCTCTCAATCAAAGGCTTACTTCATAGATTCTAGAGCATCCAATCACATGGTTTCCTCCAAGGAATCCTACACCACTCTGTATCTCTCAAGAGGACCTAGCATTCATATAGGAGATTACTCTCAAATCCCATCTGTTGCGAGAGGCTCTATTAAAATATAGCATGGAGAGTTCAAGAATGTACTCTATGTTCCCTCTCTTGTAGCAAATATGTTGTTTGTTTATCAAAGGACTCATACAGGATCTCCCTAGAGAGTTACATTTGACTCCAGCACAGTAGATGTAATATCCCCCAAGAAATAAACTTTATTTGTCATATTTTCGAAAGACTACTTTATTTTTTTGATGTGCTTGTTAGACCTATAATATGCCAATCAGTCCTTCGAAGATAAATGTAACTAAAACATTATGCTTGTAATAAAAATATGGATAATAGGGACAACCATGTTGAATGAAGAAACTATGCATGCAAGACTGGGGGACGTAAAGGGTCACTCTCAGAGAAGTTACACTAGGCATGGGAATGCCATCATGGAGCTAGACACACCTTGTGGAAATGAAATATTCAGTGGAGCGGAAATTCCTAGGGGTGAATTCACCATTAGCTACTAAATACCTATGAAAAATAATAAAAAATGATAAATAAGGAAGCATATGCTATGAGGTGGGACACCACTGAGTATGTTGGAACAAGGAATTATTTGTTGTGTGAGCACTCTATGTTAGGAAAGTTGAAAGGAATACTTATTGTGTGAGCAATATGTGTTAGGAAAGAGATTTATCATGGGAGCACTAGAACTGAGTTTGTCTATCACCACTCTTAGCATGCATAGTTTAGCTCAAGGGTGATTAAGGATAGAGAGATATGTTCCTAATATACAGTTGGGTGGAATGTGGTTGTTCCGTTTTCATTGCGGTTCAATTACAACTAGGTTTCGCCATTGAGGTTTTGTTCCTACTATTCTATTGAACTACTGGAATGTGGTTTATGCACAAATATTTGTTTCATTGTCAAGGAAATGATAATTAGTAGCTTCAGTTTCACTATTGAAAATAATTCTTATGAACTATTATTCTCATGTTCTATTTTTAGATGATTGTGTCGTGTACTGGGGTAAATGAAAACTCAAATGGTGTAATAGTGTGTTGTCCAGATTCACCAATATATTGAATGATTTACTCTGATTGGAGCTTCCCACTCCTCAGTGAATCCAAAAATACGGTACAAAACTTGTAAGAAGCTTCCACTATGGGAGAGATTGTAAAAAGTTTCCACTGGATCAATGCAGCTCTTGATGATCGAAAGGAAGATCATCAATTTGTAATCATGGAGATTGAAGGTACTATTTCTAACCGAAATCTCTCTATATTAATTGATATAGGAGCTACTTTAAGTTACATCACTCCTAAAAAAATGGATAATTGACAACTCACCAAGGTAAGGCATGCAAGGCCTTGGTCAGTTCAACTGGCCACTAGAGCAAAAAGGACGGTAACAGATTTTGTTGCCAATTATGAAATTTCAATACATGATCATGTAACTAGGATCAATTTGAATTTTTTTCCTCTAGGGTCATATGATATGATTATTGGCATGGACTGGTTAGAGAAATATAAAGTAGTACTAAATTGCTTTGATAAAACCTTTACGTATGTAACTGAAGATAAAATTGTTAGGAAGGCAATTGGTTTTAAAAAGCCTATTTCTTTAAGGAAGATATCTACCTTGCAAGTGAGGAAGTGTTTGAGGAAGAGCTATAAGCTCTATGCGGTAAATATTGCTGACCTGCTCCTTAATGAAAACCCAACATTTGTAAGGGACCACCCACTTTTAAGTGAATTCATGGATGTGTTCCCATAGGAGATACCTGGACTTCCCCCTCCATGAGAAATAGATTTCTCCATTGAAATTATACTTAGTTATACTCCGACATCCAAAGTACCTTATCGAATCAGTATCCCTGAGTTAACAGAAATGAAAATCCAATTACAAGAACTAATTCATAAGGTTTATATCAGGCCTAGTGTATCACCTTGGGGAGCCCCAGTTTTATTTGTCAAGAAGAAGGATGGGACTTTAATATTGTGCATAGATTACAAACAATTAAATAAAGTGACCATTGTTATATTTTTATCATTTAAGTAATGTGATCTTAGGATCTTATCTGAGAGAATAGCATGCACAACATTCAATCACAAGAGACAATAGACACAAATATTTTCCTTGAGGAAACCATAAATAAAAAAACCCCACAACTTCCTCAGAGATAGAATGAGCACCAATAGAAAAATTAAAACCCAAAAACATAAAGATGATATCCGACAGTTGATCTCTCTCACTTGTGCTAGCACTTCCTCTCCCACTCATGTGCCTCAGTTGAGTGAGTGAATGTATCTCAAATGAGGAGCACCTCCCTCTATTTATATTCTTTCGTTCACTTGACATTTAACTCAACTATGTTGGCCTCAGTGTACTTGATTGGGTTGACTTCTCTAGGGATACTCTAGTGCCCCACAACTGTGGGGAATTTCCCCCCTGACTTACAAAGGAGGATATTTCCTCATGACTTAGTAGTTCTCCCGATAGGAACATCAAGGCACAATGAAATACATATGTTTCTCCCAATAGGAACATCAAGGTATGACTTTACATAACTTGATTACATTAATGATTCTCCCGGTAGGAACATCGAGGTACAATACATAATATATACAAGTGAATATATTCTGAAGTTACAAATAAATCAACACTCCCTCTTAACTAGGAAGGTATTCTCTCAACACAATTCATCAGCACAAGTCTCCATCACTGGATCATCATCAAGTCTGGATCATCATCAGGTATTGATCATCATTGTTTCATCATCATCAAGGATGAATCATATGGATCATCACTAGATCATCATTAATGGATCATCATCAAGTCTGGATCATCACTATTTCATCATCATCAAGGATGGACCATCTAGATCATCACTGGATCATCATCGTCATTACTTTCGCTATCTCGAAAAAATGGTGCTATCTCTCAATTCTACTCATCACAGGAAGTTCTATAGAGCCATCCCTTTTTCATGTGGGTTGTAGGCCTAGCCTCCATGTAGGTCTTCATCTTCTTCAGCACTTATATCTAACCATGGAAGAACCATGTCAGAAAGACTCTCCCAGCACTTACATATAACCATGGGAGGAACACATCAACCGCCATGTCAAAAGGCACGCCCAACACTCACATCTAACCATGGGAGGAACACATCCACCACCATGTCAAAAAGGCCCAGAACTCACATCTGAACATGGGAGGCCTAGCCCACCACCATGTCAAAATGGACTAGCACTTACATCCAACCATGGGAGGAACACATCCAATAACCATGTCAGAAAGGCTCAACACTTATATTCGACCATGGGAGGAACACATCCAAGAACCATGTTGAAAAGGCTCAACACTTATATCTAACCATGGGAGGAACACATCCAGGAACCATGCCAAAAAGGCTCAGCACTTATATCTGACCATGGGAGGAACATGTCCAAGAACCATGTCAGAAAGGCCCAGCACTTACATCTAACCATGGGAGGAACATATCCAAGAAAAATGTCGGAAAGGCTCAACACTTATATCCGACCATGGGAGGAGCACATCCAAGAACCATGTCGAAAAGGCTCAGCACTTATATCTAACCATGGGAGGAACACATCCAAGAACCATGTCAAAAAGGCTTAGAACTTATATATAACCATGTGGGGAACACATCCCACATCCATGCTAGAAAGGATCAACACTTATATCTAGCCATGTGGGGAACACATCCCGCATCCATGCTAGAAAGGCTCAACACTTATATTTGACCATGGAAGGAACTAATCCTAGCATCTTATAAAGGCTCTGCACTTATATCTGCCCATGGAAGGAACCAATTCTACCATGTCATAAAGGCTCTGCACTTACATCTAACCATGGGAGGAACCAATCCTACCACCATGTCAGAAGCGCTTTGCACTTAAATCTAACCATGGGAGGAACCAATATTACCACCATGTCAGAAAGGCACACAGACTCATAGCTTCCCCTTGGAAGGAACCTCAATCTGGAGAACACCAAGCTTCTCTTCTAAAGTACTAAAACTTCACTCTGGCCATTTCTAGCATAGAATCACATCAGGGATGATTATGTCCAAGGATAACCTATGAGCTTCTCTAGGACTGATTACATCTGAGGAAAATCTATAGGATTTTTATGTCTCAGAAACCTATGAGCTTCGCTAGGATTTTATGCTCCGACAACCTATCTCACCGGCTATGCTAGACCTCTCTCTTTCGAGAGATCTCAATCTAGATCACATACTGGAGCTTCACTGCTCCTCTCTTCCAAATAGCTGATAAAGTGGAAACATATTTTCCTCAGCTGTACTCAGTGCCATGTAGGACTCCTTCCTCCTAAACAAAGAGATCACACCTGATCTCATACAGAGGTAGGCACCTTGAAGTTCTCTTCCTATCAATGGCACTTCCTACCCACGAATCCACATAACCCTCCAGGTTAATATTCTGATTCGTATCATACTTGATCCCATAATCAAATGTACCCTTCAAGTACCTCACTGCATGCTTTGCAACTATCAAGTGAACATGTCTCAATGTGTTCACAGCAAAGAAAATATCTAGTCTCATATTCGTCAAGTACATCAAGTAACAAATCATCTGGTGAAACATCATGGCATCAACCGACTCTGATGAAGAAACACTCAATAGCTTCAAGTTCGATGCCATAGGTGTGGTCATGGTCTTGTATTCCATCATCCTGAACCTCTTGAATATATCTAGTACATACTTCCCTTGTCCCAGGTATATTCCATCCACATTCTTCCACACCTCCATGCCTAGAAAGTAGTGCATCATATCCAAGTCCTTCATCTCAAACTTGGCAGCAAGTCTCCTTCTTGCAACTTTAATGAGTTCATATTTTCTGTCAGGAACAAGTCATCGACATATAACATGAGCATCACTGGTATTTTTCCTTCAACCTTGAAGTAAATGTTGGAATCCACTTTACTCTTAGTAAAGTCTAGAGCCATCAGTAAGTTGTCCATCCTGTCGTACCATGTCAAAACTCAGGATCTTCTCCAGTCACTCCCTCTTAAGTGGAGCATCATTCTCCTTCTTCCTTTCATACTTTATGTATTGAAACATTTTGCATTGGAGTGACAAGTAGCTTCCTATGCTACTAATATTCTATGTATCCATCTAGGGTCACTGGATACAAAGATCCTCTATCTTGAACCTTTTCAAGAGTTCTTCTCACACCCATCTGTGAGCTTTTCACCCTCTGTAGGATTTAGTCTTCAACCTTATAGAAAAGGTTAATATCTTCATCACTCTAGCTGATCTTCAAGCTCCTTATGTATGTTTTATCCCATGGGTGTCTTATGAGCTCGTACAAGGCCATATTTAATTTGCACACACGAACTTGTTTGTCATGTGTCTTAACTTCGAGTGGCTGCAAATGTCTCTTCACAGTCTATTCCTTCTTTTTGTGAGAAGCCTCATTCTACCAATATTGCCTTGTATCCCACGATGTTGCCATCTATTGCATGTTGGATCATATAGATCCATATGGAATACATTACGTTTTTCCCTTCAGGTCTCGATACTGCATCCTAGAAATCATTCTTCTTGAACTAGTACTCTCCTTCCCTTTCTTCTTGGATTCTTCTTCATAGCTGGAAGGTTCTACATCAATGATGTCGCTCAATAGTTTTACATAACTGCACTGTGTCTGAGGCCTCTTGAACTCTCGTCATACTATTTTTCATTTTTGATTATTTCTTGAACTGTCATCACTTTTTCTTCAGAATGAGTCTCATCCTTCTTTTCTTGTAGGCGATTGTATGTGATCTTTCCTACAAGTTAGATGCACTAGTTGTATGGTTAGAAACATTTCATAAGGAATATTCATAACGGAAAATTCTTATGGATAAATATATAATCATGCAACTATTTATCCAATACAACATTCATCCATATCTCACAGAAACTTTCTAGATTCCTTCCATCTCTACCATGACAACATTGCTATTGTGCACTAATCCAATATGTCAGCAAAGAGGTTTAATTATAGATAATTAGCAATGGAGAGTTGTATAGCACCATGAGCTACTTACCCATCACATGCATATTAGTAATATACTATCATTAATGTAAACATTCTATCATGCATAATACATCAACTGAATATAAACAAATGCATAACAAAACAACATCATGAAATGAAAATTGAATACTTATCTTTCTTTGTTTCTTGGGTAGACTCCTTATTTCAGCATCATCATCTTCTTCATTCATAACAGCATCATTTCTTATCCAAATGCTTACGATGGATAAGAGGTTCTTCAAGAATTGAGTTCTTCATATTCCTCATCTCTTGAGGGATCTTCTTTGAATCATGAGCGCTTGATCTTCAGTTTCTCCCATATTCTCTTCTCTTATTATGGGTTGAGCTTCATCTTGTTTGTTCTCTTCCCAGAGTCTACTGAAATTAATCACTTCCTTCTGGCACACATTCCTTGAATGAATGAATCCCATGATACGATTTGAGGTGTTCATCCTGGTTCCAGAGCTGGTTGATCTAGGGTTTGTCAGAGAAACACTAATTTTCAAAACCTGGAATCTTTCATATATTATTGGATAGAAATATGGGCCTCTTCAAGGTGACTTGTCCAATGTACTCCTTTTCTTAAAATAGTGGAGGGCAGCTCCCGAAACTAGAAGCCCTAGTTTTCCAATTTACTCTGTAGAAATGCCTGATATTGTTTCTGAGGTATCTTCAAAAGCACTGCTCCTCTGTCTCTAAAATTTCATACAGATGTGTCCTTTTCTATCTTATTTACAATACCATAGGTTTGAGTAGAATTGGTTTCATAAATTGGGACTTATGAGAGTTTTCCCAAGCTGGCTTATTTCCGGACTGTTCAGCATAGTGAACTATTACAGAATTCCACACATCACAGTTTCACCTTTGGGGTCTGAAAATTTTACCACAGAAAGTAAAGTCCGTGCCCTATCTGGAACATCTTGTGAAATTCCATTTGGACCTTCGTCGCCTGAGATATAGAAATTATCCCTAGGTGTCCTGATTAGGGATGAATCCTAAAAAGGGATGGAACCTTGATTTGGAGGAATCATATCTCCCATAATATAGCGAATATGAGTCTGAAATGTTTACATAGGATACATCAATATTTTGTATTTATCTTTTGAAAAAAATTTCCCCTGAGACTTCTTAAATCTCGAGATATAGTGAATGTACCAAAACTGCTAGTTTTAGTATTTTAGGGTTTTTTAGGCCCGAAGTCAAACTAGGGTTTGACTTTTCTGAAGTTTTACTCAACTAGAAACATCAACCTTGGTCTCTAAAATTTGATTTTGATGAGATAAATCCAATGCTAGGCTCACTCAAAAATTCCTCTTCTATAAATAGCCCTAATTTCCCACAGCAAAAATTGAAAATGCCCGGAATCAAATTCTGCTTCAACAGAAAGATGCGCCCTTCAATGGAAATTCATCCTAGCCTCTTTTTGTTGATGGATTGTGGAGAGAGACCCAAAAAGTAACAAGCCCTAGCTTCTGTAGCTGCACAGTGTCTTCTTCTCATGTTAGCTCTGATACCATATTATATTTTTATCATTTAAGTAATATGATCTTAGGCTATTATTTGAGAGAATAACATGCACAACAATCAATCACAAGAGACAATAGACACAAATATTTTCCTTGGGGAAACCATAACGGAGAAAACCCCACAAATTCGTCAGAGATAGAATGAGCACCAATAGAAAAAGTAAACCCCGAAAACTTTAAATATGATCTCTGACAGCTGATCTCTCTCACTTATGCCAGCACTTCCTCTCTCACTCATGAGCCTCAGTTGAGTGAGTGAACATATCTCAAATGAGGAGCGCCTCCCTCTATTTATATTCTTCATTCACTTGAAATTTAACTCAACTATGTCAGCCACAGTGTACTTGACTAGGCTGACTTCTCTAGGGAGACTCTAGTGCCCCACAACTGTGGGGATTTTGCCCCCTAACTTACAAAGGAGGGGACTTCCTCATGACTCTTAGTAGTTCTCCCGACAGGAACATCGGGGTACAATGAAATACATATGTTTCCCCGGATAGGAACATCGAGGTATGACTTTACATGACTTGATTACATTAATGATTCTCTCAATAGGAACATTGGGGTACAATACATAAGATATACAAGTGAATACATTCTGAAGTTACAAATACATCAACAACCATAAAAAACAAGTATCCTCTGCCTTGGATTAATGATTTGTTCGATCAAGTAAGGGGAGAGTAAGTCTTCTCCAAGTTGGATTTGAGGTATGGTTACCTCCAGATTAAAATTAAGGAAGAAGATGTTAACAAAACAAATTTTAGGACCCGATATGGGAATTATGAATTCGTAGTAGTTCCTTTCATCTTGACCAATTCCCTTTCTACATTTATGTGTTTGACGCATAAAAAATTTAACAAGTATTTGGATCAATTCGTGTTAATTTTCATTGACGATATCCTTATCTACTCAACAATAGAAGAAGAACATCAACAACACTTGAGAATCGTGCTACAGACCCTAAGAGGCCACCAGATGTATGCTAAATTCAAGAAATGTGAATTCTTAAAGAAATAAATTTAGTACTTATGACATGTCATCTCAGAAAAAGGGATTGTGGTAGATCCGTAGAAGATAAAGGAAAATTTTGAATGGCATGTTCTTAAGGATGTCGTTGACATTCGATCTTTCATGGGAGTCACTGGGTACTACTCGAGGATCATCTGGAAGGGTTCTCAAAGATAGCGTATCCTATTACTTCCTTACAAAGGAAGAGAGTAAATTTTGTATGGTATGTAAAGTTTTAGGAGAGATTTGAAAATATAAAAATATTATTAACCATGGCCCCGATCTTGAAGGTGGATGACCCCTATAAAGAGTACACAATATGTACTGATTATAACAAGGAGGGATTCGCGGGAGTACCATCTCAAGAAGGGAATGTGGTATGTTACGAATCATGCAAGTTGAAGGATCATGAATGGAATTATGTAGTGCATGATCAAGAATTGGTCGTGGTAGTGCATGCCTTAATTATGTGTCGTCATTACATGTTAGGGACAAAGTTCATTTTATTGACATATAACACCTACGTAAAGCATTTGTTTACTCGGCCTAGACTCAATGCCAGACAAGCACGATGGATGGCCTTCTTAAGAGATTTGGACTTTCAAGTGAAGCATATCAAAGGTAAGAAAAATAAAGTGGTTGATGCACTCAGCCAAAGAACTCACGACGTATATGAGATCACTATGAGTCAACCAGAAGTTGATTTGTTGAGCAAAATAAATAAAAAAACTAGCAATCATGATGCTGAATATGGTAACCTACTGAATAAACTGTTGTCAGAAGACATAAACTTGAATGGGACAAAATTCAAAGTAGACCAGAAAGGATTAAATTGGTTTAAAAGAATATTATACATGCATAATGTTGCATGTTTAAAACTGTTCATTTTGAATGAAATACACAAACCCCCTTATGCAGGACACCTTGGTTACCAAAATATGATAACATCCCTCAGAAACCAATTCTTTTGGCCTAATTTGAAGGAAGATCTAGTTGATTACATGTCTAAATGTTTGGAATTCCAACAGGTTAAGGCTGAACATCAACATCCAGCGGGTTTGTTACAACCATTACCAATTCCTAAATGGAAATGGGAGGTAATATCCTTGGATTTTATCACAAGTTTTCCTTTGACTCAAAAACAACATGCTTCAATTATGGTTGTAGTTGATAAATTAAGTATGCTCATTTTATACCTGTGAAATCGACTTATAAGGTTGTCGATGTTGCACAAAATATTCCTGAAGGAGATATTTTGACTTCATGGAGTGCCAAAGATGGTAATTTCTGATCGGGATGTCAATTTTAAATCAAACTTTTGGAAGTCATTGTTTGCAGGTTTGGAAACCAAGATAAACTTCAGCACTAGCTATCACCCTAAAAAAGATGGACAAATAGAAAGAAAAAACCAAGTCATTGAGGAGATGTTAAGGATGTATGTCATGGAAAGACCCACTAAATGGGAATACTATTTGAATCTAGCATATTTTGCATACAATAATGGCTACCGGGCCTTTGCCAAGATGAGTCCATTTGAAATCTTGTATGGAAGGAAGTGTACTACCCTTGTTAGTTGGGATATCACTGTGGACCGTTTGATGATAGGACCTGAAATGTTGCAAGACATGGAACAAATTGTTCGAGAAGTACAAAAGAATTTGAAGGTGGCGCAAGATTACCAAAAGAGTTATGCTAACTTGAAAAGACAACATAAAGAATTTTCGGTCAGAGATCATGTTTAGCTCTGATTCAGTCCCAAAAAAGAGCTCCCTGAAACTAGGAAGCTGTACCAAATTACTCCCACGGTTCTGCGTACCCTTTCAAGTCTCACGAAGGATTAGACCTATGGCATACAAGCTTGTTCTTCCAGCACACTTAAGAATACATAATGTTTTTCATAATTCGTTACTAATGAAATATGTATATGATTCTACTCACATCATTGATTGGAATGTGGTACAGGTGGAACCAGAGGGAGAATTCCAGGTGGAACCTATGCGCATTCTGGACAAGAAAGAAATTGTGCTTCGAAACCGAGTTGTCTCGCAAGTTAAGGTGCAATGGAATCACTTTAGCCTGGAAGAGGCGACCTAGGAATTAGAAGATTCCCTGTGAAAGAAGTACCTAGGTCTGTTTCCAGAAAGTATGGAAGATGACTAAGAACATTGTCGATAGTGTTACAATAAGGGGGAAATGATGTAATATCCCCTAGGTAATAAACCTTATTTGTAATATTTTTGAAAGACTATTTTATTTTTTGAATGTGATTGGTGGACCTGGAATATGCCAATCGATCCTTGGAGGACAAATGTAATTGAAACGTTATGCTTGTAATAAAAATTTGAATGATAGGGACAACCATGTTGAATCAGTAAACTATGCATGCAAGAGTGGGGGACGTGAAGGGTCACTCTTAGGGAAGTTACACCAGACATGGGAATTCCAGTATGGTGTTAGAACCACCCTGGGGAAATTAAAGATGTAGTGGAGCAGAAATTTCTAGGGGGGGAATTGACTGTTAGCTGCAAAAGACCTAGGAAAATAAAAAAATGATAAATAAGGAAGAATATGCTAGGAGGAGGGACGTCGTTGACTATGCTGGAACAAGGAATTGCTTCCTGTGTGAGCACTTTGCGTTAGGAAATCTGAAATGAATACTTGTTGTGTGAGCACTCTATGTTAGGCAAGGGATTTCTCATGGGAGAAATGGCACTGAATTTAACTGTCAACACTCTTGGCCCATGCATAGTTTAGCTCAGGGGTGATTGAGGATGAAGAGATATGTGACTAATCTACGTTTGGGTGGAATGTGGTTGTTTCCTTTTCATTGTGGTTTAATTACAACTATGTTTCACCATTGAGTTTTTGTTCCTAATATTCTATTGAACTCTGGGTTTGTGGTTTATGCACAAATATGTGTTTCATTGTCAAGGAAATGATAATTTGTAGCTTTTGTTTTAGTATTGAAAATAATGTTTATTAACTATTATTCTCATGTTCTATTGCTAGATGATTGTGCCTTGTACCGGGGTAAATGACAACTCAAATGGTGTAAAAGTGTGTTGTACATAATCACCAGTATATTGCATGATTTTCTCTAATTGATGAGCTTAGGGCATGCTTGTACATATGTGAATGTATGCTCCACTATTGTTGAAGTAATAAGAGAATGGCCTTAGGTTTTTTCATAAAATTATGTTTAATGAATAACATGTTCTCATATGATTAGGATTTCATTGGTTATGTATATTATTAATGGTATGGATTGCACCTACTCTATTATCAATCAACTGGAACTTATAAGTTGACTTAGTTCCTAGGAAAGGATAAATTCTGCTCTGTGTGAATGATTGCGACTTGTATTTGATGATTCTTGGTTGCATAAGGATGTCATAACATTCAGTAAGGAGTTACTTGCATACTGTATGTTTTCCCTAATTTAAACACTAGGATATTTTTTTTTCCTATGGTATTTTTGAGCCTGGTTCTGGGTTGAACCCTCCTAGGCTTACTGAATTTCATGAACAATACACACAAGGTTGGCTTGAAATTTGTTATACTTACTTCTACCCCTTTCCCTCCAAATGTCTAGGCCAGTGAAAGAAGATTAAGGAAAGGAGGGTCGATATCGGAAAAGAAGAATATCAAAAGTTGTAGATGATTTCGCTAAGAAAAGATGATCAAACTTACGTTTGTTTTTGTACTGGAAAAGGGGTTAAATTGTAGGCAGAGTCTGTCATCGAATGGGTTGTGGTAATTAGATCAATGGTGGACAAATATTTTGCTGAGAAAAAATGCACGAATAAATCAAGATTTCAGATTGGTGAAATCTTGTACACCCCACATATTTCGACGGTTGAGATTTGGTGATGTTGGAGATCGACAACGAAAGTGGATTTCATGAACTCAACATACACAAATAAATCAAGTTTTCAGATTGGTGAAATATTGTATACCCCGCATGTTTCGACGGTTGAGATTTGGTGATGCTGGAGATCGACAGCAGGAGTAGATTTCGTGAACTCAATATCCACATATAAATTAAGTTTTTAGATTTGAAAATTCTTGTACACCCCGCATGTTTCGATAACCGAGATTTGATGATGTTGGAGATCAATGAAGGAAGTAGATTCTGCAAACTCAACAAGCGCGGAAAAATGAACTTTCTAGATCTATGAAATCTGGTAGGCCTTACAAGGATGGGAAACAGAGATTTGAGCCACAAGATCAACGGTTGAGACTGACCCTGCAAGAATCAATGGTGCAGAAGAAGTTATGGAAAAAATTAATGGGTAAAAGTATTGTACTTTAGGACTTCCACTACATAAAGTTGAAAGTCGAAAGTTGGAAAATGGAAAGAGCCAAAAATTCTAAGGAAACATGTGTTTTCCACACCCTGGAGTCCACAACAGAAGGCAAAATGCGGGAGGTAGAAATCAGAAGGAGAATTGAGGCCGAGCATTGGTTTCCATGATCCGAAATCTATCTGTGGAAGGAAGAAGGAGGAAAGAGGAAGGTGAATAATGAAGGTGTCGTTTGTGAAGTTTCTGATTTCTGCATTCCACAGCGGAAAGAGGAAAGGAAGAATGCGAAAGGTGGAGAATCCTAGGAAAACACACCCAATGTTCAATTGAAGGATTGTGAATGATTAAATATTAAAGAGTACAAGTTGCTCTAGATTTTTAGAAATAGCACCTAAAAAATTATGCAATATACAATCCTACTTTAGTTTGAAAGAAGAGTTGGACAGAACTAAATTCCTAGCAAATACATTTTTACTTTTCACTCATGGTTTGGTGCGGGTAGAAGAGAGTTTCATATTGGCTCATTATATGTATTTTCTCCTTATCTAGTCATGATAAGAACTAGATCAAATACACTTCAATATTTTTTATCATAAATATTTTCATGAAATAGAGTTATCTTCTTTCGAAAACATATTAGGAGTGAGCAGGAAGGAACTACCTTTTTGACAGTCTTAGTTTCTATACACTCGAATTTGATGTTCCTATAATTTTTGTCTTTCTTTCTGATAGTCAGATGTTATGCAATTTGTGTTGAATCGATCAATATCAATTGAGACTAGATATAGATCTGCAAGATTCACTTTTTTCCTTGGATCTCCAATGAATGAAACCATAGAATATGCTACGTGGTGAAAATGATCCATTCTATATATGATGTTGCTGGTTAGGAATCGATAACCATGTGTGAAGCGAACCTGAGACTATAACTTCCATGATCTAAGTTGGCATGCTAGAGACTAGCTTACAATCCATGAAGGGCTTACCCGGATTCCATGAAAAATCTAGGTTTCTAAATAATCGAAGGGACGGCTCAATCTTTACTCATTAGTCTTAAGAAAGAAAATAACATGACCTTCACAAGGACAAGCGACCCATCCCTGCAAGGTTGAGCACCAGAGAACAAATCAACACAGATGGCATATGGATGATATCTCATAGCATGGCCTTTTACAAATCGCCTCCATGTGTTTCTATTTTTTTGTTTCTATGGAACATTGAAGTGGCATATATTTATTCGAAATTTGAAAATTTTATGATTTATATTTTATGGTTAGTTGGTAAAATTGTAAATGACCAAGGCAATCGAGCAGGTTAGTCCAATATTAACTTGATGGTCCCTACATTGAATCATTGCAAATAGTCTACACACGTCTATGTCAAACTCATGCACAATCTATTGTGCAGCCTAGTGATAGACAAGTAATATACAATCAATTATTTCATTAGTTAATAGAGGCAGCAAACATATCAACCAAAACTTTATCACTTCCCTAAGTCTGAACACAAAGTGCAAGGATGCATGATTTACTATGTTTATGTAGATTTGTGGAAAGTGGCCAGCTATGTTGATGATATCAATTCCCAACAATCATGTATTTCCATTCTCATCACCACCTATAGTTTCATTCCAATTATCATTAACTGATCTATACATGGGTGTAATATCTATAACTTTTTCCTTTTGTCATATTTTGTGATATATACTCTAACATGCTTACTTATATTCAACGCATGATCATTTGTGAACCTAACCTTGTCTCATGATAGGTTGTGGGTGGAAAAACCTACCTCATGTTAGAGATAATGAAGAAATGCATTCAATGTTGTTTTCTAAACCTAGGTTAAGTTGTTTGACAATTCCTAAGCTATAGGATCTAATCCTTTATTCTAGGATATAATTTGTTTGGTGTTTATCTATTGATGTAAGTTTCATTTTAGTAATACAATGAGTTTGGTGTATATACCTCTCATGTCTGTGTGCGAGACTTTGCACTCTGCTCATTCCTCTGATCATCTAATTTGGTATCAGAAGAGAGTGTTGGGCTATGACAATAGTGAAGCCATCGTTGATCTCCATTTGTTGTGGGTAACCTCTGCAGCAGTGTTGGGCATGTAGATCACTGCCCTTAACAGAAAGGAATGCTACCAAAGTAATCATCAAAACGTGAAAGAGGTCACTACCAGAATTTCTTTTGATGCTCGTTCTATCTTCTACAATGAAGGAGCCGTCAATTCTCTTTAAAACCGTGAGCCCATTCAAGGAGACCTTGGTGAAGAGCGTTGATATTGTAGTTGGCTGGATACGCAACCTACGCGTTGGTGTAATTGATGGGATCGCTTCCATACAGGTTGTTGTAAAAGGAGCCATCACTACCCGATCAAGGAGCTATCGCTAAGTGTTGGACGTGGATTATTAATCGTTGAAGGATCTCTCTCTGTCTAATCACCGGTACATGCTCACTGTGGTGTGTGGGATCACTCCTATCGTTTCCCAATCACTGCTTCTCACAATGTCAAAAAGATCGTTGTCGTCAAATTCAGGAGAAAACGCTGCAAAAATCCTCCACGGTGAATCGCTGCCTTTGAACCCCAATCAAAGACATTGAAGGAATATCCCATTGACATTGAATCGCTAGTGGGCGATCTTGTACGGTTGCTTCCATTTTTGTTGTTTGCTGAGCATAGAAGAGGTGAGCCAGCACCGCACCTCCCGTGAAGAGAGAGTGTGGTGGAATCTCTGGGACAATGAAGGAGCATGCAGTGGCACCGCCGGTGCAGAGAAGACAAGGTGCGGTGGCACCGTCGTTTGAGTGAAGACAAGGTGCAGTGTAGGGCACTTTACTCAGAGCGATTTCGAGCACCGTGGGCCTCCAACACATGCTGCTAATTTAAAAAGTGTGGTACTGAAGTTTAGTGTTTGTCTCTCAGAATCATGCGAAGGAAAGGAAGGTAAGATGGCAAATTCTCATCTGGCTTAATCTTATATTAATGAATCTGCCGCGTTTAAGTTAAATGGAGATAATTATGTTAATTGAAAATTCAAGTTGATTACCATATTTGAGGCACTTAATCTGTGGACGATTGTGAAAGAAGATGAGAAGAAGCCCTCATATATGTTATCTATCTCATAATGGAATTTGCGTGAAGTTCAAGCAAAGGTAACAATTCGTATGTCTATAAAAGACAAATATATTCCTCATATCAAAGATTGAAAGACTTTCAAAGATACATGGAACAAACTCAAATGTTTGTATGAGACATTAGATTCAAATAGAATTTTTTTTGAAGACTAAATTATTATCTATCAAGATGGAAGTGAATGAATCAATAACTAAGTATCTTTCTCGCATCAAATATTTAAGAGATAATATGGGTGATATTGGAGAAGAAATGTCTAGTTCTTACTTGGTTACTGTAGCATTAAAAGGTTTATTTCCAGATTATAAAGTGTTCATCTCATCCCTTGTAGAAATAGATACCCCTCCTAGTTTTGCAGAGCTCGACGGAATTCTTCTACAAGAGGAAGAGAAAATGAAGATCTATGAGAGAAAATGAAGATCTATGAGCCAGAATCACAAACTGCAGATGAAGAACTGATAACAAGAGGTAGACACTCACACAAAGGAAATCAATGGAATAGAAATAGAGGAAAGTTTCATACAAGACATAGAGGTATGTCACACACTTACTCTAATGTTAATAAAAATGTTGAATGTCGTTACTGTGGAAAATTAGGTCATATTGCTAGAGATTGGTTAAGAAAGAAGAACCATGAGTCCAATCAAAGATTTAGAAAGAACAATGGAAATTATGGAGGAAAAACACCCATGATGTTAATGGATTCAAAAATATCAGACTGTTTATATCTGAGAATGCTTTGTTTGTTAAAACGGATGACGAGAGTGCATGGTTTGTAGACTCGGGTGTTTCTTCCCATGTGTCATGTAATATAGAATGGTATGACGAGTATCATGAAAAATCTATTGGTACACACATTTATTTGGGTGATAACAGGTCGCATGAGGTACAAGGTTGTGGAGTGATAATTGTAAATTTACCTGATGAGCAACTTAAACAAATTCATAATGTGATGTATGTTCAAGGCATCAAAAAGAATTTAATATATTTTTTTTCTATCATTGACAATGATATGAAAGTAGAATTTGGTAAATATAAGTTCCATGTTAAAGATGTCCAAGATCATTACAGGGTTATAGCAACAGGATCCAGAATTGGAGGCTTATACAAGCTGGATGCAATCAAGGGAAGCCATCAAGCACTACCATCTTCATCCATTTCTAATGTCAAATTATGGCATCAAAGGTATGGATACCTCAATTACAATGATATTATGTTATTACAGAATAAGTCTATGGTTGAAGGTCGTTCTCTTATCAAAAATGATAATACAGTATGTGTTGCATGTGCACTCAGAAAACAACACAGAAAGGAATTTCCTAATCATGAAGAGAAGAGACAAGATAAATTACTTGAATTAATACATACTGATGTTTGTGGACCTATCAGCAGGCCACATATTTCTATTGAGTGGTGCACTTTTCCACCCATCAGAAACAATTGTATGGATAGGTGGTACATGGTTTTTGACATTCCCCCTCACAACAATAGGGAAGTACCGATGTACTTCCTCCGAAAATTGTATGCAGAGTTTGTGATGGGGAAACATGTCAACTATTTTGACATGTTGGGCTTCCAGGGAGTTTGTAGGGGGATGCCCCAACACTGACCCCATGCTAGGCATAGAGATGCCAATCCACAGATATGTGCACACCGTGGCCAGCTACTGAGGGAAGACATCCCTCCTGCACATGACATGGTTTCCCAGACACAGGATGCATTTTTTACTCTAGCTGAGATGGTCTCTCGACACACGACCACTATTGACCAGAGAGCGCCCTCTTCCTCTGCTGGTGTACAACCACCAGCTTCTGGTGGTGGAGGGACATCTGTTGGTGGGGATAGACCGACATCCCATGTGCCTTAGAGTGAGCCACACATATGCATATCATGTGGGGGACCTTGTTATGGTCGTGGACCAAGACATGGTACCACTACAATGACTGGTGGTCAGGTAAGGACATTGTTTTAAAACTCTGTTATTGTTCAATTTTTTATTGTTCCATACTATATCTAACATATTAAAAGATTCATAATATATATGCAATATTTACTCTTGCAGGAGATTGATGCCTCTCATGGGGGTGGTATTACACCCAGTGTGGTTGTACCCGAGGCCCAAAGAACTACAATTGAGGTAATATTTAAACACTTGTCATTTTGTTATTACATATAATTTTGTTAATGCATGTGTTAAGGCTTGATTAATTTATTAAAATGTCTAATATTTAAAAATTTTGAAGTTGTAGGAACCCCACTTAGAATGTGATGCTGGAGACATTGATATCAACAACATAGTCCAAAGTGGAATTTACGACTACTTGAAGAATGTAAGTACATAGGTTATGATTGAATCTTGTTCGAATTATTTAAATTTCTTACTGTACACTCCTTTATAGATCGCTAATGTAAATATAATTTTTAAACATGCAGATGCTAGAGGCATCTGAAGAGGGGAAAGAAATTGATGGAAGCGGCCACTCCCATGGTGGAGATATGTCCCAGGAAGGGGTAAGTATATTACAACATGTTATTTTTTCAGTACATATTATTCCATCCATTCAAATCCATGTCTAACTATGGTAACACTTTATGAATGCAGACGTCATCGCAGATCCCTGCACTGCCTCTTTGGTTTGGATCTCCATGTAGTCCAAACATAGATAAGGGGGTTGTTTACACCAGACAAGGTCCCTCTTCCTTGAACAGAGCAGGTGTGCATTAGGATCAACCTACTCATCCCATGGTAATGTACACACTTCCAATGGAAATTGTTGGTTAGCTATGTATTCACTTCACAAGTGGTTTTTCTTAATGTTATTTTTGCATGTTTACAGCATCAGAATGTAGAGTCATCTGTGCCAGACCTTAGTGGGATTGTTGATGCCATTGTCAATGCTACATCTACAATAGGGATAAGTCACAGTGAGGTACATCTACTTGAATATTTGTAATTGTACATTTCATTTGTATTGTTTCTAGACATGGACAATGTCTAGCTATTTAATCATTTGGTGAATGTAGCCACACCCTGGTCTATTAGTGCACGCAATTGAGGTTGATGTTCAACCTACGGCTCCTCTTACTACTAAAGAGTACCAGCCTCATCCCATAGAAATGGTTTTTTCAGTGAGATGTTCATTTTTTACATAATTGATTAGTACTTTCTCATTCATGTACATGTTGATAATTCTTGAGATAATTGACATTTTTTTTATTTACAGAGAAGCATGGTAGAGAGGCTCACTACCAAGTGGAGGACAGCAAAGGCACCTACACCATCGACACCACAGGCACCTATACCCCTGACGGATGCAGCGAGTCTTTGTTTTATTTACAATTGAGTCATATTTTAAATTTTTGAACTTTGTTATTGATGGACAGTACTAGTTCAGTTACCTGATCAAGAAATATTGTCATTGATTTGCAGTCGCCAGAGATGCACAGTGGTCGTAGATAGAGTCGAAGAGCATCAGGGTCCAGGAAAAACAAGAGAAAGTTAGAATTTTGATGTGTTAGCCCAGGACAAATATGTATTTTTATGTACAATCTGGAGTTAGAGTATAGGGGTGCGGTCCAAGACAGATGGACTTTTGTTTGCACATGTACATCAAATATGTTTTTGATACATGTACATTGACAGGCCATAGATAGGCCATATATTTTTGTATTATAAGTTTCATGGTATAAAAAATATTTCATATCAAGGCTCTTGAGATATTCATGGTTCAGTATTTTAAGTGTGATTATACATGTGTGGCGAAGAATGTTTTTATGTGTAATGTTCCCAAGTTTTTATAGATTTTACGATTGTATGGAGCTATCAGTTATAAATTTGAGAACAATGCACAATTATAATAAATTACGAAATGACAAAAATGTACATTTTAATTGCTTTTTACCACGATCTAGTTGCATATACAATGTTATATTAACAATGTCAAATTATATTCAAAAATATGTAACATAGGTCTTATACACATTTAAGCACCTAGCACAGCTAAGCAACTGATCCAACTTGGTGGAATACAAAAGCACCTTACCCGCACAATAACCTAACAAACGTTTAAAGGATGCATGAAGTTGACACACTTAAATGATGCACCGGTGTGGTCTACATAAATAAAATTATTTTTTGGCATGATGTCTTTCATCTAACGAATACATGGGATACACATCAAACTTAAAAGTATCCGAGTATTATAAGGTTGATTCAAAATAATGGTTATGACTATATCCTGCACATTATGTATGTCCTGCACATTATTTTATCATTTTGTTAATGCACATGGAATTTGATGAATGGCCTCAAGTAACAACTTTGAAAGAGATGAAAGTTATGTGTGATTAATGTACATGGCATTTTCGAAGCATTCGTAGCGTGAAGATATATATATATTGTAATATTGGTGTATTAGAATGGCCACTTGTTTCTAAACATAAACATGTTCCATTACATGGTTGCTGACGTAATGGCATTGTCTCCTCCTACATTTCATCGTACAAATGCTCATGTCTCTTATATGAGGGGAAGATCTACAATCTCCTTCAAGCTGACCTTTATGTGCAAAAATTTCACATTCACTTACTGAGCAAAACCCTAGTTTCCAAAATTGACAAAAAAATGATCCCTTATCCATGGACCAAGAGTAGAGAGCCACTCTAGCACTATCGCAATGTACTAAATCAAACAGAGCTGATGGTTCATCGATCCAAGCAACGGTCATCAATCTATGGAACGTTGAATCCCACCTCCCACAGGATTTTAAGGACACCCGTTGAATCCCTAACCGGGGAATAGAGTGGAAATCGTGCATCAAAAAGGGCTTTCAGTGGGTCGTGCAAGCGTGTTTAGGCAGGTTCCATGTGGGAATGCTAGCCACATGTTCACGGTCAAGAAATTTGCAAAGCCAACCCATATGTGCAGAAATTGGACATTCACTTATTGAGCAAAACCCTAGTTTCCAAAATTGACCAAAATAATGGTCTCTTCTCCATGGAAGCAGATTAGAGGGCCACCCTAGCACTATCTCGATGTCCAAAATCCAACAGAGCTGACGGTTTGTCGATCCGAGCAATGGTCATGATTCTATGGCACGTTGAATCCCACCTCCTCTAGACTTTCAAGGACACCTGTTGAATCCCTACTCGAGGCATAGAATGGAAACTGTGCATCAAAAAGGACTTTCAGTGGTTTGTGCAAGCTTGTTTAGGCATGTATTATGTGGGAACTCTAGACACACCTTCACGGCCGAGTAATATGCAAATTTGACCCCTATGTGCAAAAATTTCACATTCACTTACTGAGCAAAACCCTAGTTTCCAAAATTGACCAAAATAATGGTCTCTTCTCCATGGAACCAGATTAGAGTGCCACCCTAGCACTATCCCGATGTCTTGAATCCAACGAAGCTGATGGTTTGTTGATCCGAGGAACATTCATGATTCTGTGGCACGTTGAATCCCACCTCCTACAAGCTTTGAAGGACACCTGTTGAATCCCTATCTGAGGCATAGAATGGAAACTGTGCATAAAAAAGAGCTTTCGGTGGGTCGTGTAAGTGTGTTTAGACATGTGTTATGTGGGAACGCTAGCCACACCTTCACAGTCGAGCAATATGTGAATTTGACCCCCATGTGCAAAAATCTCACATTCACTTACTGAGCAAAACCCTAGTCTCCAAAATTGACCAAAATAATGGTCTCCTCTCCATGGAACCAGATTAGAGGCCACCCTAGCACTATCTCAATGTCCTGAATCCAACGAAGCCAAAGGTTCATCGATCGGAGCAACGGTCATGATTCTGTGGCATGTTGAATCCCACCTCCTACAGGCTTTGAGAGACACCTGTTGAATCCCTACCCGAGGCATAGAATGGAAATAGTGCATAAAAAAGGGCTTTCGGTGGGTCATACAAGCGTGTTTAGGCACCTTTTATGTGGGAATGCTAGCCACACCTTCACAGTCAAGCAATATGTGAATTTGACCCCCATGTGCAAAATTTTCACATTCACTTACTGAGCAAAACCCTAGTTTCCAAAATTGACCAAAATAATGGTCTCTTCTCTATGGAACTAGATTAAAGGGCCACCCTAGCACTATCCCGATGTCTTGAATCCAATGGAGTCGACGGTTCGTCAATCCGAGCAACGGTCATGATTCTGTGGCACGTTGAATCTCACCTCCTACAGGCTTTCAGGGACACCTGTTGAATCCTTACCTGGGGCATAGAATGGAAACCGTGCATGAAAAAACTATTATATTTAAAAGTTTCAATGATCTTAGTACATGCACACTAAAGTCAACTTCGTGAATCAACATGATTTGAAGCATAAGTCCACCGGATTTGAAAAAGTTGAGTTGGACATTAGATTGATTATGAATTGAGTTGTGATAGTAAGATAAGATTAGGGTTAAGATTAGGGTTTCCTAGGTAGGGTTATGGTTATGAGCCATGCATGTTAAATAATAAACCCTAGTTAGGGATAGGGTTTTCCAAGTTTGGCCTTCGTCGGCATGAAATGCATTGTCCAGCTTTGGCCCAAATCTCTTATTATCTTTTATTATCTTTTAAGTAGAAATTAAACTTTTAAATAAAAAAAAGAGATGAAATTCCAACACTACTATGCACTACCCCTTTGGCAATGGACATGCGGGTATAAGAGGTGAGCTGTCAAGAAGGAAATTATACAAGCCTTAAAACATATGTTTATCATTTCGGCATCTTGTTTCCATCATCCGAGTTGTATATATCGGTTGAAAACATTGACAATATTACCTACTTGAAAAATTAGGGTTCTAGTTCTGTAAGAGAGCCTACAAAGAACTTTGATAGGTATGACCTACAGAGGTACATGTATGTATTCTAATGTTATGTATATCATGTGAATGAGATCTTGAAATGTTCATATGATTGATATATATGGTTTATTGATCATACATAAAATTTGGCATGTTCATTAACTTGACATACAAGAGAATTTTTGGCATATTTATAAACAACATTATGGAAAATTTCGCATATCAAGAACAAAAAATTGACATATTCATAAGAAACATACATGGGAAAATTAAAATTATGATACATACCTCATCATGCTAGATCCCACCTAATATCATACAACCAAGGCCTCCATATCATCTCTTATAATGATGGTTTCCATTAGTCTCTCGTGCTATGTATCTGGTAAGAAGTAGCGTACAAGAACACAAAATTGACATATTCATAAGAAACATACATGGAAAAATTTAAATTATGATACATACCTCATCATGCTATATCCCACCTAATATCATACAACCAAGGCCTCTGGATCATCTCTTATAATGATGGTCTCCATTAGTCTCTCATGCTATGTATCTGGTAAGAAGTAGCGTACAAGAACACAAAATTGACATATTCATAAGAAACATACATGGGAAAATTAAAATTATGATACATACCTCATGATGCTAGATCCCACCTATTATCATACAACCAAGCCCTCCGGATCATCTCTTATAATGATGGTCTCCATTAGTCTCTCGTGCTCTGTATCTGGCAAGAAGTAGCATACCTTTGATGAATTCTGACTAGGCATTGTTCGTACCTAGATGTTTGTACCAATGATTAAGTTGGTAAAGTGATACACACTTGCACCTGGTTTGTAATCCCTGTAAACATATCCACCCTTCTTTCTTGCATTTTTGTCATGTGTAAGATATTCACCTTTAACAACCATATACCTGATGGGGAAGTGGTTTTTTTCATCATCAGTCATGGACATAATGAGGGTTTGCTTTCCCTCTATACAACGTGCCAACCAATAATCACCACCCCATTCACTATCTTTTGAGGAAACCACTGCGTATATGTGTCCTACATAATATGATTGTAGGTATATGATCAAATATTTTTCATGTGATACAAGGCCATTAATGTGAGTTTCAAGACTACGTAAATTTTACAAAAAAATGTTAAGGAAATGCATCATACCAGGTTGTACAAGGTCTGATACATGATCAAAATCTACAGAAATAGACAATTGGTCTTCTTCCAACGGAGTTAACTCAACAATTGCACGCTGATCAAGTGGAAGTGATATGTGATCCCATCCATCAACCCAATCCAATGATTCACACACATCCCAGTCACCATCACAACAAGGCGAGCAAAAACAAGCGAGTTTTCTGGTCCAAATTTCAAATACTGGGTTATTAGAGCTTCGAACTGAATGATCAATGATCAATGTCAATGTCAATATAGTTTTTTTTTGTTGCTCCTCAATTACAAGCTTTGAAACCTTTAACTTGCTTTATAACTATTGATCCTTCAAGGTGCTTCAATCTTCTTTCTCAATTGTTCATATTTCCCATCAAAACAATAATGAATGGGAAAATTTACCTTTGGTTCTCTTGAATAATAAGCAAATGAAAGTTAAATCATAAATTGTTCCTCAAGCTGATTTTCTTGTACAATTGTGTATATCCACCATCACCATGAAATGACATTGAAGCTTGATATCTTATCCTGTGTGCTCCTCAACCATGAAAAATATCCTCAATGTTGCACCTGCATAACAAAAAGAATGATGGAGAATGTCTAAATTGTGAGTATTTTCACAGGCGGGCTCATGCTCCTGAAAAAAAACGCACGGTAATGGGATAAATTCATAAAAACAAAGTGAAGTTGCTCTCGGACAAAAACAATTCACTATTTTTACAGTCCCAAAATGTGCACATGTTATATAATGCGCACGCGATATGGTTAAGCACAATTAATAGAGTGGGTGCACGGCTAGGGCAACCAATAAGATCATAACTTCCCAAATGTTTTCTATGGCTAGCAAGAAAACAAATGTTTTTAGTGTTCCCTTCTTTTCATGCATATAAATGTTTCTCTCTATAGCCCCAATAATCCCTACATATCCCTATCTCTTTCTAAATATACCTACCTCATTCTCTCTGCATCCCTCCCTGTATGTTCCTTTTTCTCCCTTACTCCATCCCTCCATACTAATGGTGATGAAGACGACGATGATTATCATGATGGTGATGATGATGATGATGATAATGATGACGACGATGGTGATGATGATGTTCATGATGTTGATGGTGATGATGATGATGAAGGTGATGATGATGATGATGAGGAAGGTGATGTTGATGTTCATGATGTTGATGGTGATGATGATGTTCATGATGTTGATGGTGATGATGATGTTGATGTTGATGATGACGATGGTGATGATGATGTTGATGATGTTGATGACGATGGTGATGAAGATGATGATGATGATGATGAAGATGGAGATGATGATGAACATGATGATCATGCCTCTTTTGATGATGATGATCGATGATCAATGATCATGGTGATGAGGATGATGATGGTGATGATGGTGATGATGATGATGTTTATGATGAGGAGGAGGAGGAGGAGGAGGATGAGGATGATGAAGAGGAGGAGGAGGATGGTGACGATGGTGGTGGTGGTGATGATGATGATGATGATGATGTTTATGATGAGGAGGAGGAGGAGGATGAGGAGGATGAGGATGGTGACGATGGTGATGAATATGGCGATGATGATGATGACAATGATGTTGATGATGATGAGGATGAGGATGAGGATGATGTTGTTGATGATGATGATGACAATGACAGTGATGATGATGATGACGACACTGGTGATGAATATGTTCATGGTGTTGATGGTGATGATGATGATCATGTTGATGATGATGATGACGATGATGATGATGACGACGACGACGATGGTGATGATGATCATGGCGATGTTGATGATGATGATAGATTATGATGATAGATGATAATGTTGATGATGATGATAAATATTTCTCTCTATAGCCCCAATAATCCCTACATATCCCTATCTCTTTCTAAATATACCTCCCTCATTCTCTCTACATCCCTCCCTATATGTTCCTTTTTCTCCCTTACTCCATCCCTCCATACCGATGGTGATGAAGACGATGATGATTATCATGATGGTGATGATGATGATGATGATAATGATGACGACGATGGTGATGATGATGTTCATGATGTTGATGGTGATGATGATGATCATGTTAATGATGATGAGGAGGAGGAGGAGGAGGAGGAGGATGAAGATGATGATGATGACGACGATGGTAATGATTATGTTGATCATGATGACGACAATGGTGACGATGATGTTCATGATGATGAGGAGGAGGAGGAGGAAGGCGATGGTGATGATGAGGATGAGGATGGTGATGATGATGATGATGAAGGTGGTGATGATGATGATGATGATGATGATGATGATGATGATGATGATGATGTTGATGATGATGACAACAATGGTGATGATGATGTTCATGATGTTGATGGTGATGATGATGATCATGTTGATGATGATGATGAGGAGGAGGAGGAGGAGGATGATGATGAAGATGATGATGATGATGATGATGGTGATGATGATGTTGTTCATGATGACGACGATGGTGACGATGATGTTCATGATGATGAGGAAGGTGATGGTGATGATGAGGATGAGGATGGTGATGATGATCGATGATCAATGATCATGGTGATGATGAGGATGAGGATGGTGATGATGATCGATGATCAATGATCATGGTGATGATGAGGATGAGGATGGTGATGATGATCGATGACCAATGATCATGGTCATGATGAGGATGAGGAGGGTGATGATGATGATGATGAAGGTGATGATGATGATAAGAATGATGATGATGATGATGATGATGATGATGATGTTGATGATGTTGATGATGATCATGTTGATGATGATGATGAGGAGGAGGAGGAGGAGGAGGAGGATGAAGATGATGATGATGATGACGATGGTGATGATGATGTTGATCATGATAACAACGATGGTGACGATGATGTTCATGATGATGATGATGATGATGAGGAAGGCGATGCTGATGATGAGGATGAGGATGGTGATGATGATCGATGATCAATGATCATGGTGATGATGAGGATGAGGATCGTGATGATGATCGATGATCAATGATCATGGTGATGATGAGGATGAGGATGGTGATGATGATCGATGATCAATGATCATGGTGATGATGAGGATGAGGACGGTGATGATGATCGAAGACCAATGATCATGGTGATGATGAGGATGAGGATGGTGATGATGATGATGATGAAGGTGATCATGATGATGAGGATGATGATGATGATGATGATGTTGATGTTGATGTTGATGATGATGATGACGATGGTGATGATTATGTTCATGATGTTGATGGAGATGATGATGATGAGGAGGAGGAGGAGGAGGATGATGAAGATGGTGATGATGATGACGATGGTGATTATGATGTTGATCATGATGACGACGATGGTGACGATGACATTCATGATGATGAGGAAGGCGATGTCGGTGATGAGGATGAGGATGGTGATGATGATCGATGATCAATGATCATGGTGATGATGAGGATGAGGATGGTGATGATGATCGATGATCAATGATCATGGTGATGATGAAGATGAGGATGGTGATGATGTTCGATGACCAATGACCATGGTGATGATGAGGATGAGGATGGTGATGATGATGATGATGAAGGTGATGATGATGATGAGGATGATGATGATGATGATGATGATGTTGATGTTGATGTTGATGATGATGATGACGATGGTGATGATGATGTTCATGATGTTGATAGTGATGATGATGATCATGTTGATGATGAGGAGGAGGAGGAGGAGGATGATGATGATGAAGATGATGATGATGATGACGATGGTGATGATGATGTTGATCATGATGACAACGATGGTGACGGTGATGTTCATGATGATGATGATGATGATGAGGAAGGTGATGTTGATGATGAGGATGAGGATGGTGATGATGATTGATGATCAATGATCATGGTGATGATGAGGATGGGGATGGTGATGATGATGATCATGTTGTTGATGATGATGATGTGGAGGAGGAGGAGGAGGAGGAGGATGAAGATGGTGATGATGACGACGATGGTGATGATGATGTTGATCATCATGACGACGATGGTGACGATGATGTTCATGATGATGATGATGATGATGAGGAAGGTGATTCTAATGATGAGGCTGACGATGATGATGATGATGATGACGATGATGATGAGGATGATGACGACAATGATGTTGATGTTGATGATGATGATCGTGATGATGATGTTGATGATGTTTATGTTGATGATGAAGATGATGATGATGATGAAGATGGAGATTATGATGAACATGATGATCATGGCGATGTTGATGATGATGATCGATGATTAATGATCATGGTGATGATGATGGTGATGATGAGGATGAGGATGGTGATGTAGGTGATGATGATGATGATGATGATGATGATGATGAAGATGTTTGTGATGATGAAGATGTTTATGATGAGGAGGATGAGGCTGGTGATGATGGTGATGATGATGGTGATGATGATGATGATGCTGATGATGACGATGATGTTGATGCTGATGATGATGATGAGGAGGATGATGTTGATGATGATGATGATGATGATGATGACAACAATGGTGATGATGATGTTCATGATGTTGATGGTGATGATGATGATCATGTTGTTGATGATGATGATCATGTTGATGATGATGATGAAGGTGATTATGATGATGATGATGATGATGATGATGACGACAATGGTGTTGATGATGTTCATGATGGCGATGGTGATGATGATGATGAAGATGATGAAGATGATGATGATGATGACGATGGTGATGATGATCATGGCAATTTTGATGATGACGATCGATGATCAATGATCATGGTGATGATGAGGATGGTGATGATGATTGATGATCAATGATCATGGTGATGATGAGGATGGTGATGATGATTGATGATCAATGATCATGGTGATGATGAGGATGAGGATGGTGATGATGATCGATGATCAATGATCTTGGTGATGATGAGGATGAGGATGGTGATGATGATCGATGACCAATGATGATGATGATGATGAGGATGAGTGATGACCAATGATCATGGTGATGATGAGGATGAGGATGGTGATGATGATGATGATGAAGGTGATGATGAAGGTGATGATGATGATGATGATGATGATGGTGTTGATGATAATGATGTTAACTACAATGCACACGTGTTTATCTTTTATAAATCATGCGTGCGTTTGTCTTTACTAAATTGCGCACGCGTTTGGCTTTACTAAATCGCGCTCGCGTATTAGTTAAATTCAAAAAAAAATTACCACCAAATGACAAGGCTAACCCTCCACCCATGCTTTCATGGCGAGATTTTAGAAACAGATATGGTTTTTTTTGCAGATTCTAAATATGTAAATTTTAACAAAAATACATAAATTTTTCTATTTTTTTCTTATTTATCTTTTGTCATCACTCCTCAACTCAAAAAACACACTGTTAGTGTTTTGTCCATATCTCTTTCGTTTCTCAACCATTTAAAAAAAAAATTGTATGGTGCAGTAAATAACACCAACCTCTACTTGCTATAAAAAGCCTACTTCCAAATAATTGCATTAAGACATTCAAACGTTGCACCCACAATTGACGTACCATTTTCAAGGTTTGATCTCTTAGATAATTAAAAACAAATTTTAAAATATTATTTTTATTATTGAAAAAATAGTCGTGCACTATTCCTATATGTTCTCTATATGTATACCAGTTTTCGTAAGTTTATTCCATCATTTAGACACTAAGACGCTGCACCCACAAAAACATATACCTTATAATTTGTCCCAAAAATAAAAAGTGCCTGTTAAAAAATATCTAACTTTATATTGTTAAAAACATTTTCAATAGAAAAAAATTATATATTTGGAAAGTTCATTCAATTTCCTACATTTATTGTTTTTAACTAATTGCAAGATTCATTGTGTAAGTGTCTCAAAATATCCATGCAAGTTTATGGATAACTGTTTTTTCAGTTTTGTATTGCATCTAACGCACCAAAAGAGACCCTCAACTTCTTGCACACACCCAAGCACAATGGAAATTATGGAGGAAAGACACCCATGATGTTAATGGATTCAAAAATATCAGACTATTTATATCTGAGAATGCTTTGTTTGTTGAAACAGATGACGAGAGTGCATGGTTTGTAGACTCGGGTGTTTCTTCCCATATATCATGTAATATAGAATGGTATGATGAGTATCATGAAAAATCTATTGGCACTCACATTTATTTAGGTGATAACAGGTCGCATGAGGTACAAGGTTGTGGAGTGATAAGTGTAAATTTACCTGATGAGAAACTTAAACAGATTCATAATGTGATGTATGTTCAAGGCATCAAAAAGAATTTAATATTTTTTTTTTCTATCATTGACAATGATATGAAAGTAGAATTTGGTAAATATAAGTTCCATGTTAAATATGCCCAAGATCATTATAGGGTTATAGCGACAGGATCCAGAATTGGAGGCTTATACAAGCTGGATGCAATCAAGGGAAGCCATCAAGCACTATCATCTTCATCCATTTCTAATGTCAAATCATGGCATCAAAGGTATGGATACCTCAATTACAATGATATTATGTTATTACAGAATAAGTCTATGGTTGAAGGTCGTTCTGTTATCAAAGATGATAATAAAGAATGTGTTGCATGTGCACTCAGAAAAAAAACACAGAAAGGAATTTCCTAATCATGAAGAGAAGAGACAAAATAAATTACTTGAATTAATACATACTGATGTTTATGGACCTATGCAAGATAGGTCACTGGTTGGTGCCTGGTACTTTCTCATATTTGTTGTTGACAAATCTAGTTTCACTTGGGTTTACTTCATCAGGAAAAAACGTGATGTCTTCGAATACTTCAAGGAATTCATGATCAAATTTGAAAAGCATACAAGTAAATATATCAAAATACTCAGATCGGATGAAGGTGGTGAGTATGCTTATAGAGCATTCCGAAGACATTGTACATGCAATGGAATCCAACAGTAATTCACTGTGACTAATACACCTCAACAAAATGGAGTTGTTGAGAGGAAAAACATAACATTGGTGGAATGTGCTCGCACCATGCTCCAAGGTAAAAAAAATTCTAATGGGTTTTGGGTTGAAGCCATTAACACCATTGTGTATTTAAAGAACAAGATTCCAACAAAGAAATTAGAAATCCAAACACCCTTTGAAGTCTTTTATGGCTATAAATCTAAAATTAATCATTTAGGAATATTTGGTAGTAGGGCCTTTGCACACATCCCTAAATATGATAGAAGGAAATTGGATGCAAAATCTATTGAATGTGTCTTTATTGGCTATTGTGATGACCATAAGGCATATAAGTTATTTCATCCTAGTTCACATCGACTGATTACAAGTAGAGATGTTGTGTTTCATGAGAATATAGATATAAGTAACAGGATGAATAATTATGATGAAGGGAAGATCTCAGATGATAATGTCAAAGTAGATTAAATTGTTCAAAAAGTGCAGGTACAACAACAGGTTCAAGAACAGGGTCATAATATGAGTGATACCACCTCAGATGAAGAAACATCAAAAGGTAGAAGAATCATGGATGGAATTCCAACAGGTATTGTAGTACCTAGATGGTCAAATCGACAAACTCAACCTCCTATAAATTTTAGAGATATGCCTTGATGACTAATGTAATGAATGTCATAGAACAGTTGAATTATGATCAAGCCAAAGATAAAGAAGAAAGGGTAAATTATGTGAATGTGGAGTACAAATTGATTATGAGAAAAAAAACTTGGGAATTAGTAGAATTTCCCAAAGATAAAGTACCCATAGGATCTAAATGGATGTTCAAATCTAAGTTTAAATCTAATGATAGTATTTACAAACTTAAGGAAAGACTAGTTGCAAAGAGTTATTCTCAACAAGAGGGAAATGATTTTGAAGAAACATATGCACCAGTAGCTAAATTAAATACAATCAAATTGCTCGTTGCATTAGCTACACAACAGAATTGGAGAATACACCAGTTAGATGTTAAATATGCTTTCTTGAATGGTGATTTAAAAGAGGAAGTGTATTTAGTTCATCCTAAAGGTTTTGCGTAGAAAATTCAGGATCATCTTGTTTGCAGATTGAAAAAAACTATCTATGGATTGAAACAGACCCCTAGATCATGGTATATAAAGATTGATTCCTTCTTTAAACAACAAGGGTTTGTGAAAACAAAAATGATTCAAGCCTATATATTAAGAAAGATAAAGAGGGAAATGTTTGCTTGATATATTTATATGTTGATGATCTCATTATTATAGGTGGATCATGCCGGTTGATTGTAGATATTAAAAGTCATGTCTCAAGAATTTGAAATGAAAGGCCTTGTTGATTTTCATTATTGTTTAGGAATTGCATTTTGGAGAGAGGTTGGTAAGACATTGATCACTCAAAACAAGTATGTAAGGGAAATCCTTAATAGATTTCAAATGAGTGAATGCAAAGCAGTAATGACAAATCTAAAGAAGCAGATGGTACTTTGTATCGTCAACTAGTGGGAAGCCCGAAGCATCTCACTACTACAAGGAAACACATATCATTTTCAGCTAGCATTCTTAGTCAATTCTTGGCTAAGCCATGTGAAACACATTGGAGAGCTACAAAACAAGTCCTAAGAAAAACATTGGAAAGCTGCAAACTTAAGTCCTAAGATATTTAAAAGGAACAATTGATTTTGGTATTTTATATACCGATGCATTTGATGTTCACTTGGCAGGTTATTATGATTCTGATTGGGAAGGGAATCCCGATGACAGAAAATATACTTCTAGGTATTTCACATTGGTTCAGGATTCGTGTCATGCAGTAGTAAGAAACAACCAATTGTTTCTTTGTCATCTACAGAAGCTGAATATAAAGCATTCACCAGTGCTACTTTTGAAGCCATTTGTTTGAGGCACATTATTGAAGATGTGGAACAAAGCAAGAACACGCCACTAGAATTCAATGTGATAATAAAAATTCAATCAAGTTGGCACATAATCCAATCTATCATGTCAGATCCAAACATATTGAGCTACAACATCACTTTGTGCAAAAAAAGATTGAGTCTAAAGAGATTGAATTGACTTATTGTAGTACAAGTGAAAATGTTGGTGATATTTTCACCAAACCAGTTGGAAGAATCCACTTTGAGGATCTTAGAAACAAACTTGGTGTTTTATAGAATCCATTTCTGGACATCAAGGGAGGATTTTAGAGATAATGAAGAAATGCATTCAATGTTGTTTTCTAAACTTAGGTTAAGTTGTTTGACCGTTCCTAAGCTATAGGATCTGATCCTTTCTTCTATGATATAGTTTGTTTGGTGTTTACCTATTTATGTAATTTTCATTTCAGTATTACAATGAGTTTGGTGTGTATACCTCTCATGTTTGTGTGTGAGCCTTTGCACTCTGGTGATTCCTCGAATCATCTAATTTACAGTTGTTGTTCTTGGGCTACTATCCTTACCTCTCAATAGGTGGATTGTTGTCACTAGCTCTGGTAATATGGTCAAAACATTAAGGATAAAGTGTCTTTGGTTACTAGCCATTATTCAATTAGGTCAACGATGATTTCATCATTGTTTCATTCTCTCAGTAATGAAAGAATTATATCTCTATCCCTTTTTATAATAGTCCTAGTAGGGTGCAATAAAAGAATGAATTGTATTATCACCTTAACTTGATTGGCTCACTTCACACACAAGAAAACTTAGGGAACAATCATGGCTATTGTGTTATTCAAATGGAAATGGTAGTGATGGTGGTTCAAGACATTGGAGCCCAAATCCCTTCCTTTATGTTAGTCAATCTTTGATATTTCCTTATCTTACAATATTCAGTTATGAAATATGCTTGAGTCTTGTTATCTCGCTTCTTGTTTTTTACTGGTTGAGCTTCAATTAAAAGTACTTTTAAATGTTAATCAATTTTTTATCTTTCCATTCTCATTAAGGTTCAATATATTTCATTTTCTATAAGTTATGTTATCTAAGTCTGTCACATTATCCATTTGGAATCAAACATAAATCTAAGAAAATATCACATTACTTTCAAAATAAAGGAATCTAGATGTTATCATTAAGCTACACTTTAGATTAATGTTACTTTATGCATTTGGAATCAAACTCATATCTAGAAGAAAATATCACTCATTTTTTTTTAAAAAAAATCTTTAGAATAACATAGGCTTGAACGAATATATATCTGAAAATACATGCATCCAAGCTCATAACTTAATTTCTACATTATAAACAATCTAGATCAACTCTGCAACAAATGAAAGTCCCAGTGGTAGGGACTTGTTGATGCCCATCGTATTTTGGTATCTTGTTATGACTATAAATTATTTGGTCGTTTAAAATAAGTGTTGATATATGAGAAATTTAGTTCAATCTAATTATATTGATATTGTTATCATTTATATATGGTATTCATATTAAACTAATGTTTATTGTTGCAACTATTATAAAAATGGCGGTCGTTATGTTGTATACAATAAGTTTATGGAGAAGCTTAAATAGTATATGAAATAATATTATAAATTAAGGGTGGATGTATTCAAAATCTTTGTTTAAAAAGGAGTGGAGTAGGGTATAAGAAAATTAGCACTGTATTCAAAAACCATATGGTACTCTATACCTCTTCCAACTAAAGTCATAATGTGACCTATCATTAATCTAATCATAATAAGTCTTCATAATGGGTATCAATTTAAGGAATCTTCATCTACACATCTCTCTTTTCTCTTTTGATTTATATTAATATGATTTTTTCAATCTATACTAACATGAATTATCATACCAATGAATGTGGTAACTTAACTTATTATATTGATTATATTTATTTTTCAATTGAAAGTGAGAATGTACTTGATTACTACAAATAAGATCTAAACATTGCAAATATTTTAATTTTGTAGAATTCTCGCAAAATAGTATAAGTATCTATTATAAGAAACGATTCATGTAATTCATGAGAAAACTTATTATCATATCAATTAGTATGGTAATTTATTATATTTATCTTTGAATCAGAAGCAGTTGATTACTATAAATAAGATTTAAATATTGCAAATAGTTTAATTTTATAGAATTCTTTCCAAATAGAAAAATATCTATCACAAATTCTAATTCATATCAATTATGAACAATCTTATTTCTCTTAATAAGAAGGTGCAAAATAGTATGAGTATCGTCAAAAGTGCTTATTCAAATGTTTACATATAGCTAATATATAAATCAAGATATAACATTATATGGTTCATATACTTGATAGTCTACCATTCCACAACTTAAGAAAGCATCCTAACATGGATATATGAGCAAATATCTCAAGGACCTCTCTTTATTCTTTATGGCCTGAAACATATCACACTTATAAAAACATGGGAGAACCTTAATTTCCTTAAAATGCTGGTAAGAGTGTTTTATAGAAAAAACAATAAACACTTTTAGTGTGTTAAAGTTTTTGATAAAAAAAAATAATAAGTATTTAAAGAATAAATATATTTACTAAAATAAATGCATAGTTGTAATTTTGGTGTGAAATACTATTTATGCTTTTTCTAGATTGCAAGAAAATAGGACAAATACATTGTCTAAAATAATTTTATGGTACTTATTCAAAATTCATAATAAACAATTATAAATTTTTTGAAAATAACTTATGTGATAAGTGCACTTTGTGGTAGTTGGAAAAAAATTAAAAAAAATCTCATATAATAACTGCACTTAGGCTTTGTAATGTGTATTCTGTGTGACAATGGAACTCGATCTAGCAACTTGGAGTGGAGATAATGTGCACAAGGTTTAGTCAAACTCCATTTTGTAGCTAAAAACTGAGTTAATGTACTAAATGCTCTTAATGACATGGTAATGTTCAATAAATTCAACAATAAAACTAATAAGTTAATAAGTTGTTTGTATAACAGTAAGACTTTTAATCAAATCGTTACAACTCCTAAAATATGTTAAAAAAACAGTGTATAATTGGTTTTCCTTAAAACTAAATTACAAAATAACAACAAAGAGTCTACGGCTACAAAACTGAGTTAATGTACTAAATGCTCTTAATGACATGGTAATGTTCAATAAATTCAACAATAAAACTAATAAGTTAATAAGTTGTTTGTATAACAGTAACACTTTTAATCAAATCGTTACAACTCCTAAAATATGTTAAAAAAACAGTGTATAATTGGTTTTCCTTAAAACTAAATTACAAAATAACAACAAAGAGTCTACGAAATAGCAATAGACATAAGTATGGTACGATTTTTTTTTATTAACTCAATCATAAATACTGGGGAAGAGTTGGAAATATCATTGAAGATGGAATGGGGTTTCACTTATATTTTATCACCTTTACTTATAGTAGGGTTTATAAATTGTGAAACATAAAGAAATAGTAAAAAATATAACAGATATGGCTGGTTTCTCCTAAAGATGTATTAAAACATAAGGGGGAAGCGAGTAAGAAATACCATTATCGTTTGCATCAATGACTGTTACCGCCATAGTTACAGGAATGCAAACATTGTTTTTTGCATCAATGACTGTTACCGCCATAGTTACAGGAATGCAAACATTGTGGCGAGCAGTCGCAGGGCAACTCTCCTTTGGCGAACATGAAATAGACAGACGAGCACTCTTGATTATTCATCAAAGCTGAGGAGTCTCTGTAACCCCATTCTCCTGCCCGCCAAACAAGAGTTGCACAGCAAATGGTCACCACAGAAACAAATCTTAATAATAATTGCATGCTCCCACTCGTCATTGCCCAGAAAAAGAGAGAATACTAATTGTATATATCCAGTATAACAAATCGGATATCCCCCAAGGCGATAAAGCATATACCACATCCTCTGACAGGAATCAGTCCGTGATTGATACTTTTAAGGTCGAGATCAGAGGGGAAAGAATATGGATTTGAATCCTGACAACTTAACCAGTTTTCGGCATCTTCACATTTTTCTATAAATAGTGCACTAGTATTACGACAGCGCATAATATAAGCTAATAAAATTATAATATTTGAATTTTATAAGATTATAGAAATGGGTTTTTTGCTATCCAGAGCTTAGCTCTAGCTAGGGTCCTGTTATACAAGCACAAAATCAATAATATGGGAGACCATAGACTTTCTAAACTAGCTTTAAATTCCAATCAAAACCACCTAAGGCTTGGTTAAACCGTTGGGATCGACAGAAATGTTACATTGCAAAATATACATAACATTAAAAATATTGTCACTTCTAAATTTAAGGAGAAAATGTGGTGTGAGAAATATTTAGAGGATAAAAGAAAATTAAGATATTATAAGGAGGTCATCAACTCTACTTTGGAAGATCAAAACTATCTCTTTGTTTTAACTAGTTCAAAGAAAAAAATTAATATAGCCAAGATAAGAATGAACTCTCATGAATTGCATAGCGAAACTGGTCATTGGGCAGTTACTAAAACACCATGGGTAGAAAGGATCTGCCATCTCTGTGAGAATATGAACATTGAGGATGAAAAATACTTCCTCTTAACACCCACATTAGATCTCAGTTTCATAATCTTTGTTGCAATCCCGACCTTCCTAGCCTTTTAACTTGTCAAAATTATAGTGAGAATATGAACATTGAGGATGAAAAACACTTCCTCTTAAAACCCACATTAGATCTCAGTTTCATAATCTTTGTTGCAATCCCGACCTTCCTAGCCTTTTAACTTGTCAAAATTATAGTGAGCTAGGGACGCTTCTCTCCAAACTCTTTGAACATAGAAATACAATTTTAAAACAAGCTCTTTGAACATAGAAATACAATTTTAAAACAAACTAAATAATTAGTTTCTTAGGGCCGGATAGACCAAAGTTGTTTGGTCTAAGGGGAGGTTAACCAAGTTTGGTCTGAGGGGAGGTTAACCATAACCATCATCGTCGTCGTCATTATTGTTAAAATTAGTTATATAATTTTTCATTAAATTGTAATTAATATAATTAAATTTACAACAAATTAAATAATTAGTTTCTTAGGGTCACATAGACCAAAGTTTGGTCTAAGGGAAGGTTAACCAAGTTTAATCTAAGGGGAGGTTAACCATCATCATCATCGTTATTATTATTAAAATTAGTTATATAATTTTTAATTAAATTGCAATTAATATTATTAAATTTATATTTATAATTCTAATTTTCAGTAAAAAAATTATAAAGTTATTATTGTTATTAAAATTAGTTATATAATTTTAATTAGATTATAATTAATATTATTAAAATTATATTTATAATTCTACTTTTCAGCAAAAGATAGTCGGAGAAATCTAAGTACAACTCCAAATATTAGGATGTCTAGAGTCTACACCACTCTTTTGATTTATTATATGTAAATCATAATGATTTAATATTGGAAAAAAAGATTTCGGAGAAATCTAAGTACAACTCCAAATATTAGGATGTCTAGAGTCTGCACCACTCTTTTGAATTATTATATGTAAATCATAATGATTTAATATTTGAAAAAAAATCTTTATATATTTAAAAAAATAACACCAATCTCTTTGCCATAGTTATGGGCTGTTTTCGATAAATCGGCAATATCAAGAATGGTTTGTTTAATATCAAATATGAGCTTAAATTATTTATAAATATCAATATATGAATTTTTATGTTAGTTTGAAATGTAAAATAAATGATTATTGTGTACAATTTGTTTTAAGGAAAAAAGTAATTTGTTGTTTATAAACTAAATTAAATTTATAAATCAAAATTTTCCACAATCAGATTGTTTATAAAGTCACAATTTTCATCTTCCAAAATACATCAAAAGAAAATCTAGCAAACCATCAAACCATTAGAGGCCGGTCTAAAGTCACAAAACTATAAACTAAAGAGCAGAAGAGAGCCCTGCATTTCCCAAGTGCTTCTTTTGAAATGGCATCAACCTCCCCATTGTATATGCGATAAATATAGTTGAATGAATGTAACAAAAGTGCTCCATCAATATTTTCACTAGCTTCATCCAATTTGTAAAGTGCATAGATTGCATAGAGTTGTGACAACTTTTGATTCTCCAACAACCCTTAATTCGAGAATGCCTCGTTTATTTGATAACCAAAGAAAACCCCATAAGGAAAGGATTTTTGCAAGAGTAATTGTGTCCTTCCCAATTCCCATACTCATTCTAATTGAATGACCCATCCCAAGTGCAAGATCATGCCTGCTCCAAACCATCCCTCTTTCTAAGCTCCATCCAAAAAATCTAAAGGAATGTCATCATCAAAAGAAGGCCTAACATACACCTTTGATACCTTCACATTTCAACTTTTCTCTCAATCTTTTGAAGCACCAAAAATCTTAGCTCATAAGCACCAAAAATCTTAGCTCAAATAAGTTGAAAGCATGGCTTAAATTCTTGAAGTATCACTATGTTTCTTAGCTTCAATATTTCCCAAGAAATATAAAAAGAAAAATCCTTATAAATTATTGATTAAGCCCTCTCAACAAGTTGTCCTCAAAATTAGAAGTTGTCCTCAAAATTAGTCCACCTCTAAAGATCCATAATAAAATAATGCACATCTTCATCTAAATAAAACTAAAGAAAAATAAAAAACAAATCAATGTCCTTCTTCGATAGACAACAAAGACTGAAGCCACAAAATCCTTTTTTTTTTAAATTATCCTATGCTAAAATTAAATAATAAATTATTTGTAGTTATTCTCCTTATTATTATTAACAAATGTATATTTACTATTTTCTAATAATAACAATTTTATTAATAAAATAAAATTATTTTTTTTATAAATAGTTTAATCATTTATTAATAAATAGTGTAATCTTGTACAGGTATGGTTCATTGGAGGTTCCGTTGTTATTGGAGGTTATGAGATGAATCCCACCTAGGTTTACCTTGTCCCATGTCTTGCGGCGGGTATGGGGCTCCTAAGGTGTCCCATGTCTTGCGGCGGGTGTGGGGCTCCTAGGGTTATAGTGGTAGCGAGAATGGATCCTTGACCTCATGTCACGCGAGTACCACTGGCCCATTTGCCGATTCCCCTACTCATAGTAAATAAATAAATCGATTCCCCTAGTCAAAATAAATAAATAATGTAACTATCAAAGATGACAGTAAGTAAATTTTATTTTTTTTAAAGTAGTTTAAATGAATTAGAATTTTATCTTCATTATTATTAAATGAATTTAGAATAAATAATAAAAATTTTAACATATATAAAATTTTGATTACATAAAATATATTAAATTTAAAAAATCAAAATCATATATATTTTATTTGTTATTGTTAGATTTTGATTATATAAAAATATATTAAATTGATATATATATATATTATTTATTATTATAATTTTTTTAATTTATTTTGTGAAGTATAAAAAATTTACATTTCAAAATATTAGATAAACTGAAAAATTATTAAAATTAATTTATATTGATAACTAACCCAAATATCTATATTGTAATTTAAACATTGGTTTAAAAAATGACCATTTTGAAATATTGTTGGAAAAAAAAAAGCAAGTTAAATACTTATTGGATGGAAATTCATTCAAAATATTCTATAATGAATTGAAAATAGGTTACAAATCAATAGAGTATTTAGAAATATACATATAGACATATGAAGTCCGCGATAAGGAACTATTCAAACATGTGACTCATGAAATAGAGGCAAAATGTATTGTGCATATGCAAATGGGTTATAAAATTTTATGCATTATTATTGTGTATATTTCTATTATTGTGTATATTTCAACGTGTTATAAAATTGTATTTGTCACATGGTTGTAGCTTGGGTGGTTGGGAAGAATGAATGTTATCTTCTCCACCCAGATTCAATTCTTATAAGTGACATGTATGCTCTTGTTAAGACACACTCTTTATATAATTGATTGATTGAACTATGTTTTAACAAAACAATAATATGTTGATTGGGATAAATGATTATAGGTAGATGCATAAGTTATTATAATATAATATAAAAATATAAAACATTCGAAATCCAATAAATATGTAGAATATGTAATTTTTATTTAAAATAGAATGATATAATTGAAGAAAAAACATATTTTTTTTAATTTTGTTATTTTTTTTAAAATATAATGGATATGTTGATGTTAAGAGATCACTTTAGTATGTAAGTGATGAATTTTTTGAAAAAAAAAATTTGTAAAGTTGTAGATAACACTTGGTTATTATGTTTTACTATTCTTCCATATTTTTAATATTAAATTTTACCATGTAAATGAGATTTTGAAATTACGAGGTCAAGTGTTAAGATGGCATTTGAGGGTTTTAACTTAATCAGCATTGATCCATCTTAACTTTGGCTTTATCAAACATAAAGAAGGATCATAGTCCACTATTGAAATTTAAAATCTTGTTGTAAATGATAACATATAAATCCTACAAATAGACAAAAGTTGCATTAATTAATTAATTATAAAATGAAATAGTTTTTTTACCTAAAACTAATATCTAGCTTGTTGTTCTATTACTAGAGCGACCACTTAACTTGTGGTCAGTGTGAACGTCGATAGGCCACAAGTTAAGTGCCACAAATAAGTTATATGTTACTTGTTCTCCATGTGTAGTTGTAATCACTTGGTGTATATGCCTTAGCTACATGTTATCACTTTCTTTCTTCTCGTTAAATGGGTTTTCTGGCACCAAGCATGTTTTCCATGCATCAACTAAGAGTTATCCATCCATCACCTAATAGTTTTCCATCCATTAGGTACAAGTTATTTTTTATATTATTTTTTCTTTTATAACTTTTTATTTTGAATTTGGAACAACATCCATAAAATCAATCTAGACAATACACTTGACTCATCTGCGTGCAATTTAGGAAAAGCATAGATGTTAGTCCACTCAAAATTCTAAGATATAAACACCTAACCATGTAATTACCTTAACTAGCACAATCACTTTAACTTGTGGACAGTGAATACCGATATGCAACATTTTAAGTGCCACGAAAAAGTTATCATTCGGTTTTCTAGTTAAATGGTTGTATATCGTTATCCATACATACACAAGAGTTATCATGCATTAGGTACCTGTTATTTTATTTTATTCTTTTATCTTTTCTAATTGTTTGTTTCAAATTTGGAATGACTGCCATAAAATCAATATCGATAGTACACTTATCTCATCCTTGTGTAATCTAGGAAAAGCATAAATGCCACTATTCCAATATATAATCCAGTATATTTTTCCATTATAATGGTCTCTATTCCAATTTGTAATCATGTTGTGTAATACCCCATATGTTAAGCCCCTAGTCTTATGTAATATGATGTAATTTTTTATTATTGTGGCATTAGGTGGTAAGACAACGATCTTTAAGGACAGAGAGACATTATTATTTTTGTAAATAAGTAATTAATAAAAACAATCGACATACCTAAAACCACAAACGAAGATGGGAGACCCTGATTCTACATTATGAGGAGGAGTGGAGACATTCCTAACACTTTAGAACTTGTTCTTGAATTGATGTTGTTCATCCTAGTTCATTTCTCACCGTGGTGACTTTAAGAGATGTTGGCCACCCAAAATTTACTAGTTGGAAGAAAATCTCATTTATTTTTTCCTAAGGAACCACTAGTTCTCTATCATGAGCCATGTTCCTAGTTTTAAGGGGTTGTAAGCTATTTTCTAGCTTCTAGTCTTACACAATGCATTGATGAGGGGACATGCTCCTATTATTGTGCTTCCAAGTAATTTATGACCCTATTTTACCTCCACTCTCTTATGTGCATGCCCTTCTTATCTTCCACTCATCAATTTTTGTAACCCCTCACTATTCTAGGAAGATACCTTGGTTATGTAACTCCTATGCTCTCCTAATTTGAGTTAGCCTCATGAATTTCAGTTGGTGGGACCTTACCATACTCCTAACCTCTCTCCTAACTTGAATTATCCTCCTTGGATTGAACTTTGCTCCTTTAGCCTATAAAACCGTGTTTGATCTTCTTGGAGACAGGGATGTGATTCATGTAATTCATGCTGCTTGAGATAATAATCTTGTGAGCCATGTATTCTTTTCCATGTTTCATGTGTGAGACAATGTGTTGTGTTTGATGTAATCCTGGAAAACTCTAAATAGTTTCTCTAATACACTGCTAGTCTCTATCCTAATCTTGCACGTAAATCCTGATGGTGAATGAAAATGCTCTGAGGGACTTGGGTAGAGAAGGGACTACCATTGTACCTCATAGTGAAGAGATGGGTAAAGTAGGTGTTAAGTAATTGATATGTGGCTCCTCAAACATATATCTTTTGAGTGTACCTACCCGTGGATTCGTGGCCTTAGCTCAGGGGTGTCCTATAAAAGTAAGATATAGCTTGGTAATGCCTATCATGATCATGGTTCGATGGATTCTATTTTCATATTATTAAGATAAGTATATCATTTTATGTTATTTCATACATTATTTACTACATTTATGATTTCTTATGTGCCATGTGTGGATGAATTGTTATTTTCTTCTGTAAAATGTATTTGTGCAAATCAATGTATGTAGATTAATGAATTTTCCTCATGGGATATTGCTTACACTTCTATCTATAAGATTAGATTGAAATATATGATTCTCTATTGTTCTCCATGCTTCTATTGCACCCTATATGGATGATTCTAACTTCTTTTATTCCTATGAATTTTTATCTTTATGATTAGATGAAGGTTGCTTAGTCTACTGCTTGAAATTTGGTGGAAGAGATTAGTGATTTCTTCTCTGATCTTGATAGCAATTGTAGTAATTTATTTGCTAAATTTTATCCTACAAGTGAACCCTATGTGTATGGGTTGTTCTGTGTTTTATTTTTACAAACAAAATTGCTAAGTTTCGATGACTAGTGTATGGGGTTCACTCCTTAAAAACTAGATTGTTCAATTGTTTTTTGAAATATCTTATTTCCGTTGGTTGTATGGCTGTAACTTATCATGATAGTGCACCCTTGAAAGCTATGGAATGCCTCTGAAGTCTACTATGCTTTTTAAATCAAGTTAAAGTTAGTTTTGCAGGGAATCGAGTGCCAATCGAATGAACAATTTGTAAATAAAAGCCTAACCTATAGATCTAAATTTATGGATGAGTTAATGGTTGTATATGGAATCCAATATATTTTACTATTATCATTATTAGATGGATTTAAAATTTAGATTTAAATTTCATCTGATTATTAATGCTTAATTGTTTAAAGAAGTGTCACAATTTGATTTACAGAAGTATTGTGTATTGCCTAACTTAACTATTGAAATTTCTGAATTGAAATTGTTTGCAAATATTCACGTAAATCTTATTTAAATATTTTAAAATGTTCATTATGGTCACTTTGAATATATTTGATAATTTTTATGCCATTATCAAATAACTATGAAAAACTAGTTAAATTTCATACTTGCACATCCTTTCCTAGACATAAGCATTTGTGGAAATAATTGCATATTAAGTGTCACAATGTTTATTTAAATGTTCGAAAATATAATTATTTTATTTAGCAATGTAAGACTAACCTTATAGAACCTTAATATGTTGTGCACATCCTTAATTCAGCCTTCCCTTTGGTCATTTGGTTCCTCTGGCACTATGGTTTAAGGATGGGTACATTACAAAGTGGTATCGGAGCTTAGGTTCCAACACTATGGATTTTGGGCCTTCTAAAGAATTATATAGTATTTTGTATACTTACATTTGGAATTTATTGTGATTACTGAAATAAATTTAACCTCCCTGATGTTAATGGAAAAATTGAAAGCCTCACTTCAAAGATCACTTTGGTTGTATCCTCCTTAATTTCTGAAGTTAAGATATTAAATCTTAGTTTGTTGTATGTTTTGGCTTTGTTTTCAGAAGGATTTTTTTTGATATTTTAATACCTTATGTATGATCTGGGTGTATAGTTGAGTTATGGAAGATTCTTGGAAATTTTGTGAGCAGATCTCCTTACAAGTTGCACTCTTACTTGGAAATCTGGTAATTGAAAATTGGAATTTGGGAACTAGGAATAATTGTATTTAATTGATCACAGAATGTGTACACATTACAAAAATATTCATTGGAGTTTCCCTTCAAAAATTTTAAATTGAAGGATTCTTCAAAAATTAAAGTATAACAAAAAAGTTTCTCAAACTAAATTTCAAAACATTGTTAAATGCAATCATGTAGTCCAAATAAAATGAAAATCAGTTCCTAATGGGTCAGTATGGAGTGATGCTCAATGTGGATGTTTGGTAGTGATTAGAATCACTTTCTTAGTTTACTCGATTTTCACTTTTCATCATGTGTGTTATGTCCTTTTTATTTTTTTCTGAAGAATGTTTATGCTTTGTGTTCAATTGATAAAAATGCTAGTCTGCTAACAATAATTAAAAATAAACACATTACAACTTTCACTATCATTTAGTCCATCATAAAGGGGTGGGAGATGGAGTTTGATGATGCACAAAATCCTTACAACTTTGAACGGGAGTTTGTCGATCTAAGGCAATAAAAGAAAAATGGACACAAGAGAAGCACTAAAGCCTTGATCCTGAAGGAATCACTAAGAAAGTGTAGAGAAGTCAATGAAAGGATCATTCACATGAAATAACGAATCATGCATGATCTAAAACAATTGGAAGGAACCAAACCAATACAAAGTGTGCCAGGAAAAAATACGGAGAGGTCTTGATCATTTTCCAAAAGACTTCATCACATTTCCTATGTAGTAAAGAGGTTAAGGTACTTTTCAAGCAACTCAGAAAGAAGTCTTGAAAGCTCTCCAAGTAGATATAGGAAGAGAATATTTTCCCAAGATAGATTGATCAGAGAATGAAGAAGGATTAAGTATCCAAACTTTGATGGAGAAGAAAAGTAAGGAGAGGAAGCGAAAGGCACTTGGTTGTTGGGAATGAGGAAGTGTTTGTATCTACACCACTACTCACCAAACATGGAAGCAATGATATCCCTATACCACTTGCATCGTAAGGCCTATATTGTGTGGGATCAGATAGTCAATATGGTGGAAATTTATGAATAAAGAATATATTGGAGGAAGTTCAAGAAGCACTTCCAGAAGGAGTATCTCTCAAAATATTACTTTGAAAATAAGATGGAAGACTTATTTGAGCTAAACCTAGCCAATCTGACCATGGAAGCATATGAGAAGAGGTTTCTATAACTTTCTGAAGTATGCAAAAAATTTTAAGGATGAAAAGGTGAATATTCAGAGATTCCTCAATGGTCTACTAGATGTTTGTAGAGAAAAGATTCAGTGTGATAGGTCAAAGAACCTTAAGGAAGTTGTTTGGAAGGACAAACATTTGTATGATCAAAATAAGCAAAAAGATCCACATCAAAAAGATTGGAAAGGTAAGAAAGAGGATGGGAAAGAGAAAGAGAAGATAGGATTCCAAACACCAAATAGTAATCAACAAGAATAGCCATAACAAAGCAGGGACAAAGGAGGTGAAGGATCAAGACCACCTATTGAATGTTGTGGATGTAAAGGGAACCACTAATACAAGAATTGCCATCAAAAGGGATGCAATGTAGAAAGGATACAAGAAATTTAGAATGACCCAATTGTTAAAGATGTTGTTTACCAACTAGTTGTTTTGGCACTTTTTGGTTTCTTAGTTAGATTGGAATTGTTGGGTATACGTTTGTTTTCTTGATGCATTAAAGTGCATGAATTACTTCTTGTGACCCTTGTTAGTAACATATCTTTATGATTTTGTTAGTGAAGTATCTTTGTGATATGAATATATTTCTTACCTTGTTGAAATGATCTCCTTTGAAAAAGTATCTTTGTTGAAAGAGTAACTTGTGGTATTATCTTGAATCTTCATTGGAAGTCTCTTGTTGATCTTTGTTGTAAAAGTATCTAAGTGCAATTCATGTATCTTTCATGCAACATAGAGTATGTGTATAATGTATGATTAAATTGATTAGAATGTGTTTTACATAGATGCATTTTCAAGTGTTTTGATCTCATGTGCCTTTAATGTATTTTGTATATCATAGGTGAGGTAGAGTGCAATGAAATAAAAACGAATTTATTTCATGTTGTGATTTCATAAAAATTATGTACCTTGGGAGTATCCCATGTGATTAATTAATATTTATTTCATGAAAATGTGTTTGAATTATCTTGTTGAACACTATATATTTGTTTGTTTCTAATCGTGTGTTTATTGGAATGTGAAGAAAATTAATATGCATGTTGAAGAATATCTTTACATCATGTATCATATATTTTTATACCTGATGTTAATCACAGGTTGATTGAAATATGAATTTTAGGTGGATATATATGTTGGAGATTGAGGGCCTTGTAATGAGGTTTAAAGACCCCATAATGGGATTAAAGATTGACCCTTGCTTCCTTGAGTCCACTCTACTAGTCCTAGTCCTTGCAGAGGAAGTGTAGATGGACAAAAAGGTAGGTGGTAGTGGGGAGTATTGTGGTGAGACATGCATGAGCATGTCTATATGTATTATGAATCAAGGTTGATGCATTATTTAAGGGTGAGGTGAATGTAATACCCCATTTGGTAAGCCCCTAGACTTATGTAATATGTTGTAATTGTTTATTATGGTGGAACAAGGTGTTGGGACAAGGGTCTTTAAGGATCAAGAGACATTATCATGTTTGTAAATAAGTAATAAATTAAAACAACAGACACACTATAAACCACAAACGAGTATGTAAGGCCTTGATTCCATAATGTGAGGGGGGATGGGAAATCCTAACACTTCATAACTTGTTGAATTTATGTTGTTCATCATAGTTCATTTCGCACCATGGTGACTTTAAGAAACGTTGATCACCCAAAATTTTGTAGTTGGAACAAAATCTACTTTATTTGTTCCTAAGGAGTTACTAGTGCGGCCTCTTGAAGGATTTCTAGACCCTGCATGGTCACTGTTCCCTCCCTGGAAAATATTCTCTTCTATTTATGTGATTTTGGTCGTTTATGAGCCATATTCTTGGTTTTTAGGGGTTGTAAGCTATTTTCCATCTTCCACTATTACACAATGCATTGATGAGGGGATATGCTCCTATTCTTATGCTTACAAGTCATTAATGACATTATTTTTCCTCCACTCTCTCATGGATGCACCCTCCTTGGCCTCAAGTCATCATTTTATGAAACACCTCACTATTTTGGGAAGATACCTTATTTATGTAACTCCTCCTCTCTCTTAATTCGAGTTAGACTCATGAATTTGAGTTGGTGCTACCTAACCACACTCTTAACCTCTATCCTAACTTGAATTACTTCCTTAGGTCAAATTTTCCTCCTTCTCTTTATAAAACTAAGCTTCACCTTCTTGGGGAGGGAGATGTGATTCATGTAATTTATACTAAGAGATAGAAGGCTTGTGGACCATGCATGCTATGTGTTGTAATCTCATAGATCACATAAGGTTACCAATAATACATACTAAAACATATAAATATACAGAGACAAGAGACAAGAACAGATAGGATAGAACAGAATACTTTATTATAATGAGTTCATACAAAGCACAGAACTGAACTGAGTTCTTGTGTGGCTCAACAGCCTAATATATACAAGTTACAAACAGTTACAAAATAACTACCTATCGGTTCGGTGAACCGACACGACTGTTAGTTAGCTGACTTAATTAAGGGTGAGTGCAAGAAGATGATGGACCTTTTTGGCGCGTTAGATGCAATAGAAACCTGAAAAATCAGGCATCCCTCAACTTACTTGGATTTTTT
>LPNX010506625.1:27281-72900 GCA_001517045.1 Pseudotsuga menziesii | reverse complement strand
CATTTGTTGGCCCTAAGGATGACCAACCATTGCAAGGAAGGATTTTTCTCCTTCCTTTGGATCAATTATTTCAAAGTCAATTTGAGTTTCTATGCCCATGATGCTAGTGTTAACGTTATTCCAAACTCCAATAGGTTCAATCAGTCATTGCCCAGTAAGTTTAATGTATATGCCCGGTTTTTGTAGGGATGGATGACCAAGATGTTCCCACCTCGTTCTAGTCATGATATTTTCATGTGACCCAAAATTTAGGAAAACATGTAAGATGTGGGATCCCTTGACGTCCAAGTTGACCAGAGGATCAATGTCCATTTCTCCTTTATGATTAAGTTTGCACAAATTTTTAGGGATATTTTTAGTGCCAATATTTATTGTATACATTAAGTCAATCAGTTGTGCAACAACTTCTTATTTTCTTAGTAACTCAAGAAATTCTTTCAAAGTTTTATTTTTTGATGTTTGTACTTCTTCCTCTTTGTATAGATCTTCAAAAATTATTAAATCATTATTGAAAATTTCTTTCTGATGATGAGGTTGGGGTAATTGTTATTTTTATTTTGTAACTTTTTAATTTGGGGGTTATCATTACCAATTTTTGTTCCTTGCCTTGTAACAATTTGTAAATTCTTATGATTCAATAATTCATGATTTGGTACACCAAACAAGAGGTTAACACATTTTTTTATTGATAATTTATTAAGCATGATGGGGTGGTATTCTAGAGAATGCTCCCCCGACCCCACATTTTTTACAGAATTTGAGATATTTTTTTGTCCTTCCAGGGGTAGTTTGGACTCAAATGTTCTTCACTAAAAAAATGAAACATCTTGGATTGTCATGATTGTGAGGGATGTTCCTGCAATTATTGAAGCATCCACGACCTCAGCATCATCCGCTTCAGTCATATCCATTATTGCGGCGGTCGTTGTTCCATTTTTTCTCCTAACTTGTCTGGTTGTTTTGGTCGAAGGTCTACATTTGATAGACTGTGTTGTAATTATTTTTATTCTTCAACTCTTTATACACTTAGTTGTTTTGTGTTAGGTTGTTCGACATATTGTGCACCATTTCTGTTTGACAACATCGGTATTATACATACATTTGACCATTCTATACAGTTCAAATACTGCGCATATGTCACAAAAGTATGTTATTTGAGCTATTTTAAAATTTTGGGTAGTCTTTCTTCTAGAGAGATTCTTGGTTCTTCCTGTAGGTATCTACACTCTTCTAGAAATGACCTATGTTCCTGATGATCTTTAAGGTCATCAAACCGAAAATAATATTTTGTATCAAATTAATATGAACATGTTGTGCAACATAGATCATAATTATATTGTAATGCAAGTTGTTGTAGCGACTTTTGCATTATTTCAAGCTTCTCTTCAAGTCTTCGGTCGACCTGGATGATGGAGAAATCTAAATTTGACTCGACTTTCTGTAGGCGTGTCATCGTAAGAGGTGAGATCACTTAAACTCATAGGTTTTTTTTTTCTTGGAAATAATTCTACAATAAACCATTGAATAAGAATAGGTTTGTCCATTTTTTATGGAATTTGGTTGAGGAAATATTTGAATATTTTATCATATTCTTGTACAATTTCACCAAAATATTGTGTTATTTCTTTGAGTCTTTGAACATCTAAGTGCTTGATGTCTTGGGTTCAGATGAACTCCAGAAATCTCTTCTCGATTTCTTGTTTTGTCTTTGGCTTGTTTTCTATAGAACCCATGTACCAAGTGAGGTATATTTACAGAGACCTTCTGCAAACATTGTTATTTTCTTGTTCTCATCAAGAATAACATTATCTTACCAAATTGTTTTACAAACAAACTATTTTTTTACGATATTTTCATCCCCTTCATAAATAGGACACTACACTTGAGTAGAAACTATATTAATTAAATTATTATTGGTATTACCTAAATTTGTATTGTTTATAATACTTAATGACAATAACGACCTACTGATTGAAGGATGACTTTGCACTAGTTGTCGACTCGTTTCCTAGGATAATTTAACCTCTTTTTCAGACTCCTCATCGATAGGTCAAGGTTTCGATTGATCTCTAGCTTCAATAAATAATATTGTTGGAAGGGGGGTACCTACACACATTATGAGTAGAATAGATGAAAAACATTTATTCCATAATCATGCATAAAAATGATCCAGCTTCTGTGTAGAGGTCTTAAAATCATCAGTCGGCCAAGAATGTGTTCATATGATTCTAGTCAACCTAAATAATGTTGCCACCAGGTCCAAGTCTTATGTCACACTCAACGATTTGTCTAACACTAGGGTCAATCATCAAAATCATTGGTACGACATCGATGAGAGTCGAAACATCAAGTATTGCAATGTGCAGGAGCTGAGGGTGAACTCCAGCGGTTGTTCCCTTAATACTGTTGTTGGATCCTCACCTTCTGTATCTACTGGTCGAGTTTCCCTTGATTCAAGAAGGTATTTTGGTAGCTCAAATATTCTTTCTAGTTTCTTCATACATATTTTCCCATGTAGTGGATTGGTATTGTTTCTCATCTCCTCCCATTTTTAAGCCTTTATTCTATTTCAAGTTTCTATATATCTACCATTTGTTTAAAGTTGGTTGTAGTTTTTCTTCATCGAGGTGGACTTGTATTCTTGGTGGCATTCATTCTCAATTTCTTTCATCAACTAGAATCATATCTTGTCTACTCATATTAATTTGGTTGGTGACCCCCCATTGTCAACTCAACTACTATAGGGCTAATTCTATGAATTAAAAAAAGTTGTTAATTTCCAGAGGAAATACTCTCGATGTCATTCTTGGACAAAACACTCCCAATATTTCTACTATTTTTCCCATTTTAATCTTCCACCAAGGTAAAGGGGTGGTCATGCTTCTACAATATGACCGACTCCTTCCTCCATAAAAAATTTAAACAACAACGTTGGTATGGTAACATAGAGTGACTCGTGGAAATTGTTATAAAATACTTTTTTGATTTCATCAAGCGATGCCCTTTCTTTGATAGCTTGTTCCTCACAATAGTTGTCGCACATTTATTCAAACCACTCGTATTGGTTGGTTTGGCCTTCGTTATTTCATTTACATCGCCATTTATTCTCATTAATTCAATTAATTAGTTTCATTAATTCATTTGTAATAGCTTCAATGAAATTTTCATGTGTCTCGGTGAAGAACGTTTTTCTGGATTTCGCTAAAGTTAACTTGTTCATTTTGGCATAATTTTGAATAATTTGCTATCTCTTTGTTCCACGACTCTCTAATTTCTTCCTTGCTAAACATATATGTAGATGTAATAATGTTTTATCTTGAATAGTACTACCAACAATAGAACCAATGTTGTAATCTAAGGGTTTACCTGAAGTTAGTAGTAGTAGTCTAATATATCAAAGTAAGAAGAACAAGCATCCACATACAATCATAAGGAATAATCACAAAGTAATCATACAACATTAATAGGTATTGTATTATAAAGTAGCTAAATATGTACAATATTGTCTCTTCATTCTAGCTCGCCATCCTTATATATACATTTATAAACAATTATTTTGCTATCCATTGCTAATTGTCTAGTTGTTTGTCATACTGAATCGACTGACTAAGCTGACTAGTCGGGTGGGAGGGCCTAGTCAGCTAGACGAATAGGCTCCTCCAATAGATAGAGTTTTTTTCTATGATCCACCCAACCCAACAATCCCCATAACCCGATATTTTCCATTATTGTGTTGCTCAAATAACATGATTTTTTCAAAATCCTATACTTTTACTTGTAGACCAGTGGGACATGCAGCAACATACATGACATTATTCTATGTTTTTCTATGTATTTTAAGCACATTTCCCATGACCTTCTCCAACAACTTCCTTTCATCATTAGATATTCAGAATAAAACAAAAAAAATTGTTGGCCATTGCAAAATTAACTACTAAACAAACTAAACATTAGGTGTGTATCAATACCAGTTAGAATAATAGTATGGACATGGAGATTTAAGAGTTTTAACCCATTGTAGGCCTCGAGTTCAAAGCCACTTATGGAGAATGTGTGAGAAAGGGTTTTTCTCTAATTTTCAAGTGTTCATTGTATCTTCCTTTCTCTCTATGAATAATTAGGGCTTCAACATACCATCTGACCCATCGAAGCTTAAAAGGATTCATGTAATAAAAGATGGGAATAATAGTATCTCTTGACTTTCTCTTCTTATTTAGCATAAGGAGAAACTCCTTGAGACACCATTGTAAGTTTGCATATCCATGTGAGAAAATGATGATATGGATATAAGTGGTTTCTATCGTTACTTCGATTTGAGATGTGAGGTACTCTTCCTCCTACAATTCCTCCATATAAAGGAAAGGTTTGAATCCATGTGAAAGAAGGTGATGGTAAATATAGTTAGAGAAGGTGTTTTTAAAATCTGTATGATGATGATTGATGAATACATCATTTTCATAGTTTGGGTAATTAGTGCAGGTGGAGGAGGAGAGGATATTGGCTATGGAATGAGTAGTCAAAATTTGCAGGAGTGCCACTGAAACACAAGTACAAACAAGAATTGAAGCACAAATTGATAGATGAAGTGAAGGTATTTTGGTCCTCCCAAAGTGAAATCTAAAATGAATTTACATAATTCACATCTCGTTTCCAACACAAAAAGGCAATGAGGGCCAATTTGTAGTCACGATGATATGTTATTGGTTGTGTTGACGACAAGATGGAAATGGAGGCCATTTCTAAAACCGAATGGAAAATTAGGTGATAGAGTTTGAGTTTGTCGTCTTATGTGTGAATTTGGTTCCTTGGTAACTTTCGTATTGTAATGACAGGTGACATCTCGAATTTTCAACAAGTATTAGTAAAATGCTCTAAATTGAGTTACCATTCAATGATAATTATAAATTCATTTATTTTTCAATGAAAAGTTGTAAAACAAAATTAGCATATAATCCTAAAATTGACTAGAGAAGATTTGTCTATATATTTACATAATCAACAATTTTTTTGTTCTATTCACATATCAATTATATCCCAAAATTATACTCAATGTGGGTTCTCTTTAAAATATCAAACACTTTTAATATTTTAGTTGTAAATATCTAGAGCAAAAAGGAAAGGTTGATTGATGGATTAAAAAAACAGATAATGATGTCAAGATCATGGCATACTTTGGTAGTATTTTAGTTATAAATATTGAAATAAAAAAGGAAAGGATGATTGTTGGCTTAAAAAATAGATAATGATGTCAAGATCATGGCATACTTTGGTAGTATTTTAGTTATAAATATTGAAATAAAAAAGGAAAGGATGATTGTTGGCTTAAAAAATAGATAATGATGTCAAGACTATGACTTACTTTTGGAGTACAATAAATTTAATCTTTTTGAAAGTGTTTCATTAATTACATCAATAGGTGTTTATATTTTAGAATTTGGGTGGAGTAGTAAATATGTTTTTCTTATAGTGAAAAAGGATGAGGGATGAATCCATGAATATAGATACTAACACTTTGGGCCAATAGTGACCGAAAATTCATTTTTTTACTAATTCATTAAATTGAAGCCCTCAAAACTCATATATGCCTTGTGAATGTTGATGCGCAACAAAAAAACACATTATAGGGACTTATGTTGTCTTTCTACCTATATTTTTAATATATACTAATATTATTATTTAATATTTCAAAATTGTGTTTAATGATATGTACGTTCTTGTAAATTTTAGGAAATGTTCACAAGTGGCTTGTGCGCACATAAAATATTTTAGTGATAAATGCATAATTTTTGAAAAAAAACTATGAATATAATACACATAAAATGCACTGGGGCACGAATATTTTTTTGTAATATGTGATGGATATTTTTTTGAAACTAACTGTTGAAAATTATAATTGCATTTGTACACAAGTGTGTGCATGTAAATGTTTTTTTACTAGTTACAGAAATAAAAATAAATAAATAAATACCCTTTTGAAGAGCATGCGTTGATTTTGGGTGTATCCATTTTTTGTATTTTTGTTTTGTTTTGTACATGGTTTTGAAGTGTAAGTTTATATATATATATATATATCTGTGTGGGTGCGTGTATGGACTCAAAAACTCGTAAATTATATGACAATAGATAAACGATTTACCGACCAATCCATTGGTATGAAATCTATCTAAGGCGCATCCTAGGACAGGATTTATGTGTAGAAAAAATAGCAGAAAAAACAGGTTTTTTAGAAAAGGGGAATAAAATCTTGTTTTAAATCCCTCTATTGAGATATTACTTCAATCATGGAGTTTAAAAATATATATTGAGATTTTCAGTGGATTATGAAAATACCTTGATCAAGGGTTAATGTGTTGTTCACAAAATCTCAATCGAGCATTATAAAAATGTTGGATTGATCTTAATAGTTTGATTAAGCTATTGTTCGACAACTTTTTCATTGATTTCACCTCTGTTCCTTCCCTATAGCCATACCCACAACTTACCTACCCAAATTTTGCATTTAATGAACTAAATTGTATAAACAAATTTATAAAACACACACATAAACTCAAATTTATCATTTGTAATTCTATTTTTAGCCTCTTGAGTCTCTCATAGCTTACATTTTTCGAAAGATTTCAAAGGAAAATGAGCATTTTCATTTGTTATTCATTAATCAAACATTTTATCTATTCTTTATTAAATTAAATAGAGAATAATATTGAAATATATATAATATATGTTTCAATTGTATTAAATTTTTTTTATTTATATCAATTAAATTTGATATTTTTCAATTAAAATTCAAAGCATAGTTAACATAATTAAGAAGTTCATTTAATGTACAATACTAAATTCTATTATTTTATAATTTAGAAAGTAGGAATGTGTATTGTCATGTACATGTTCATAAATTATTATTTTAAAAGTCCCCTTAAATGTTATTGCACAATCTTAAATTGAAGGTGTGCATATATTAAATAAATATGCTTAGTCACACTTTTGAAATTTTCTTTAAAAATATTTTTATCATATTACTTATGATTTTAACATACATACATGTATGGAATAGATATAATTTGAATTGGATGGATTAGTTTTTAGTAATGATCTCTCCTTCTCACTCCACTAAGTGAAGAATACCGTTAAAAAATCAACTACAACAACTTAATCCAACCACCATAATCTCTCCACATGAAGGCACACAATAATTTGTTAGTATAAGGTAGGATTGTGGGTTATGCATCCAAATAATTCCCAATAATCGATTTTCATATGAGGCATACTTGTTGTCTATTATGAACCCTTAAAATCCCTTCATCATCAAGTGGAAAAAATTGCTTGAGGAAAGAGGCATTGTTCTAGAGGAGGTAAAACCCAAGGTAACATGTTTATGTTCTCTAAGTGGGGCTACTGGCCACCACTTATTTAATGTTAGTGTTTGAGAAAATATGAAGAAACTTGAACTTTAAAACTTTAATCTACAATTACAGTGCAAATAATTCTCATCAATAATCCAAACACATAAATAAATCAAACCATAGAACACATGATGTACATTGGGAAAACCCTCCATTGATTTGAAGTATTAAAAACCCAACAAGAAATCTTAGAGTATGATTGATAATCGACAGAAAATTATTACAGCATATTGCTTTTTTGAGAGCACAAGAGAGGAGAGACCAATGGAACACTGTGATGGTCTTGCCAAGTGCATAGCACTTTAATAACAAGTCCAGGTCATACAAGGAAGGTAGTGAATATTGCATGCTTTAGTAAGTAGTTAACACTGAGAACACTGATTTATCTTCAACCATGCACCCTCAATGACTTGGTGCCAAGTTGGCACTCCATAATTATCTCCCAAGTTGGCCCTCCATTAATTCACTGTGTTTAATTGTATCGAACTAATTTTTTAGTAAAATGAACGGAACTGAATTAAATGGAATTGTATGAAACTTAATGTAACTTAATAGAATTGAATGTAACTAAACATAACTGAATGTAACTGAAAAAAACTAAATGTAACTCCATCAGTGCCATCTCCAACAATTATTTGCATAAATTAAGGATTTTATTCCTTAACTAGTTGAAACTTGTTTATCTTAATTAATACTCAACTAATGTATTATCAATTCATGTTCACTTGGTGGTATTAGGATTATTAATCCTCCCTTTTCCAATTTGGTCACATGTCTAAATCAGGAGTCCATCCAGTCTATTTTTAGTCACTAGCACCATTGGGTCCACTTGGCCTAATTGGAGCACATGTTTTAGTTACTAAAGTGTGGGGAACACTAATTGAGGCCTACTGCCACTGATTTCACTTGCATGCATCAGTTTAGGAGCCTCATAGACCAATCCCTACAATTTAGGAGCCACTGGGAGTGTCGATACCAACCATGGTCAGTTAAGTTGAGTTGGTGACTAGTCAAGCTAAGTTAGGAGTCAGTTACATTCAGTTCTAGTCCTCTACATTCAATTAGCGATAGGTTTGCATGGATGCATGCAAGAGGGATGTATTTCTCACCTACCACAGTCAGTTAGCCTTAATCAACACTGAATGTAATACTTGAGTTGTGTTTTATAACTTCGATGAACTCCAGTGATGGTTTACACAAGGTCAGTTAACCATTGAGTCCTCCGATAATGATTTAGACAAGGTCTTAGTTACCTACAGTCAAGTAGAGTGTAATCAATTCAAATTTCCCCATGTGGATTCGAATTGCTTGTATCTATTTAGCCATTGTACTTCATTGTAATTATTATCTAATTACTTTTGATTAATGAAATCATTCACAGTTGCAAGCCATTTTTGCACTGTTTCATTCTTCAATTGCTGAGTTAATTGTGAGATCTATTTTGTGACTTGTTTGTTTGTCTACATATCTATGTGCTCAATTTATATGGTATCATATCCTCAGAGGAAAAGGCACCTCTCCTCCTCAAATCTCCATCTGGATCATTTTTTTTAGCAAAATTGCTCCTTCTAGTACTGCACTAGAAGTGGAGAATTTACCACTTAATATCCCAAGTTAGGAAATTGTTGATCAAGCTTTCTTGATCAACTATGCTGGGTGTGAAGGAAATTCCAAAAGTGCAGACTATCAACCTTACTTTGTATGTTTGATTGTGTGACAGGTTATCAGCTCTTCTCACAGCATTCGCTACAAGAAGCCATTTCTTCTCACTGCATCCACTACAACAGCTCAGTCCTCCTTAATGCATCCAAAATGGATCATTCAGTGGAGCCTCTCACTCCCTTCAACTATCATCAGTGGAAGGAAGACATGGGGGTACTGATCCGCACCAAGAATCTCTTCAGACTCATAGAAGAAACAGAGGCAATGCAAGTTTTAAATAAAGACAAAGAAAAGTACTGGAACAGGCTTGATGAAGCTCATGGATACTTATTGTGCTCAGTCTCTCGAGATCTTCAATTCCACATCCAAGGATTGAAGACTCCCAAGGATATTTGGGACAAGCTTGCCTCCTTATTTGATAAGAAGGATGAGATGAGGGTCCATCAGCTAGAACATGATCTGATCACTCTTAATCCATCCAACTTTGAATCACTGGAGGAATTCTTCACAAAGTTCAAGAACCTGATATATTAGTTGAAGCAATGCAAAGTGGAGAAGGATGAAGATCAGCTCATCCTTTCCATTCTCACAAATTTTAATGCAGACTACTGAGTCTTTGTATCAACCTTCCAAACAGTAAGGCTCACCACTCCAAATTTGAATATTCCTTCATCTAATCTCTCACTTCTAAGAATGATAAATTGATCCAAATGGGGATCATTCGATCACCCAAAGATCAATCTCTTGTTGCAAGAGGAGATAAGGTATTGAATGACAAAGGGAAGCAAAGAGATGAGTCTCCTTTGAAGAAAGAGAAGTCAAAGGATCCTTTAGGTTTGAAGAGAAGCAAGAAGAATGGAAAAGGCAAGGTCCTTTGCTCTTACTGTGGAAGGGGCTTTCATTCAGAAAGCTCCTGTATGAGAAGACAACTTGATGAAATGGCTCTTCTTTTGAAGAAACATAACATTTATGCACCTGCTAGCGCATGGAAAGATGACTCTGAAGAAGAAGATGAAGAATACCAAAGGAAAGGCCATGCTCTGAAGGCTTGCTTCTCATCAACACATGTCTTCCTCATTGATTCTTGAGCTTCCAACCATATGGCTGCATCCAGAGAATCATTCTCTTCTTTTCAGTCCTTTGATGGTCCTAGTATTCAGATGGGAAATAACAGTAAATTCAAAACAAAAGGGAAGGGCTCTGTCAAGCTTGAACATGGAAGGTTCAAATATGTGCTATTTTTTCCCTCCCTAGCTTCAAACCTGTTATATGTCTATCAGATGACCCATACCGGATCTCCAAAGTGAGTGATATTTGGTCTTGACTCAGTGGAGATCATAGATTTCTCTACTAGGAACATCAAAGCAAAGGGTGTTGCAAATCATGCTTCAAAGCATATGAGTTCTCATGTTTCATGTCTCCTTCAGAACCAGTGCACTCTCAGCAGCCACTTGCAAGGGAAGGTAAAAACATTGCATCTACTTCTTTTGCAGCTTCTACTATTATTGCAGACCCATCTTTATCAATTTATGAGATTTATGAGATTGATATTCAAGGCGATTCAGATCTAGATTCGGTGCCTACTTCCAAACTGGAAGTTAGGAATATGACTGGAAACCCACCTGACACTCAGAAAGGAAAGACCCTTGCACTATGCCATGCAATCGTTCCTCCTTCAGAGAGATGCAATAGACTCCCTATAATATGCTACATGGAAAGGGCTCAGTCTCACTACATTCAGAAGAATGGATGTGATCATGCACCTCTTCATCCAACAAGAGACAAAGGTTACATTCTCCTTCCTTCCATCATCAATTTTGGAGAACAAGGAGAAGTATACATGCCAAGCCCCAGAATACCTATGCACAACACACCATGCATGCTGCTTCACTACCTCACAGAGATGAAGATTGCAACAACATATTTTCAAGTTTTTCAAACTTGAGACCTGATTCTACCTACTTAGATAGAGGGGGGGATTTTTTCCCATGTGGTTTTTTCCCCAGCTCTGTGTATTAAGCAATTACTTTATTTTACTTGATGTAATGTGTGACTTATGGTCTTAGTTACCAGGGCCCACAGATTGTCCAAGTTAGCATTCAAGGGGGGTATTAGGATTATTAATCCTCCTTTGTCCAATTTGGTCATATGTCTAAATTAGGAGTCATGTCTAAATCAAGAGTCTATCCAATCTATTTTTAGTCACTAGCACCATTGGGTCCACTTGGCCTAATTGGGGCACATGTTTCAGTTACTAAAGTGTGGGGAGCACTAATTGAGTCCTACTTCCACTGATTTCACTTGCATGCATTAGTTTAGGAGTATCCTAGACCAATCCATACAATTTAGGAGCCACTGGGAATGTCAATACCAACCTAGGTCAGTTAAGTTGAGTTGGTGACTAGTCAAGCTAAGTTAGGAGTCAGTTACATTCAGTTCTAGTCCTCTACATTCAATTAGCACTAGGTTTGCATGGATGCATGTAGGAGGGGCGCATTTCTCACTTACCACAGTCAGTTAGCATTAGTCAACACTGAATGTAACACTTGAGTTGTGTTTTAGAATTCCAATGAACTCCGGTGATGGTTTACACAAGGTCAGTTAACCATTGAGTCCTCTGATAATGATTTAGACAAGGTCTTAGTTACCTATAGTCAAGTAGAGTGTAATCAATTCAAATTTCCTCATGTGGATTCAAATTGCTTGTGGCTATTTAGCCATTGTACTTCATTGCAATTATTATCTAATTACTTTTGATTAATGAAAGCATTCACAGTTGCAAGCCATTTTTGCACTGTTTCATTCTTCAATTGCTGAGTAAATTGTGAGATCTGTTTTGTGAGTTGTGTGTTTGTCTACAGATCTATGTGCTCAATTTATAGGTGGCATGCATGGGTAATTTGAATTCTCTCTCTATCTCTGTTACCTCCCTCCAAATTAGAAATTATGGGGAATGGAAGGTTATTGGGATGTTAAGAGGTGTCAAGTAACATATCATGAGCCAAGGAAGAGGAAGAGACTAGGAAGAAAATGCATGCCACTTGGAGAGAGATTCCCTGCACTTTATGACAACTATGATTGAATATTCTATGAAAAAGTCAGACCTGATTGCAGACCTATGACAATATGACATGGCAGGGATAAACATAGTCACCAATAGGGTGCATTTTGGGGTCATTGGAATCCATTTGAATTTGGAAGAGAATTGAGGCATGAGGAAGAGGACAAGTGTCGTAAGGGTTACTAAACCACTAGGATGAGTTGGAGGAAGCCTATGGAGGGAAATATGACCTTAGGGGACCCTAAGAGGATTATAAAAATATTCCATGATGAAGGAGAATATATTTTTAACATTTTGAGAATTTTCCTTTTGCATTTTGGAAGCACTAGCTAGTTTATTGCACGGTGAGAGCTCACTCTCCCTGCTAATGAGTCAATTTCAAGGGAGTTGGACTCCTATACAAATTGGTTTTTTGAGAGGTCACCCAGGCCTCTCATTTGTATCTGGATTTATTTTTTTACTTGCATATTGAATACTGATATAGTTCGTGACTCATCCATTTCCCCATTCTTTCATCCCCATCTCACTATTCCCTATGTTTTCTTGTGATGACGCACTTGTGAGAATGGTGCTTGCACTTTATTAATATTGGTTGATTCCAAAGAATGGGTACATGATTTTTGGCTCTGTAATATGGTATTTTTATACTCTATAAGTCGAATAATTACAAATACATGTGCAAAATTCCCACATTTCCAAGTTATTATTTGACTAGTTTTCATGTGTTTCCTTCCAATTTGAAGGAGAAATGTATCTGAACTATAATGAGGAATTTCCATGATGTTAAATGTTTTTTAATAATTTATATATATGTTATGCATTTTATCCATTCTCCATGGTATTTTCTGAACCATTTCATGTGCTTTTTATGAGTTAAAGTGAAGATATCATTGTCATTTCCCTTAAGCAATATCATTGGAAGTTAACAAATGAATGTGGGGATCTATAATCAGTTTTCAAAACTAATAAAAATATATAATTTCATCCCATGAGGTCTTATATAATTCCCCATACTTTTTTAATAAACTTTGTCAGGTCGCATATGAGTTGCGAATCCCTTTATGCTTACACCCTAGGGGGATTTCATCACAATTTCCTAGTAATTTTGCCCTTTTTGTCATCAACCCAAAACGACATTTCAGAGGTATAAAACCATATATAAAGTGACCAAAGTGTCTATTGATATGTATTAATACTCACCATATCATTCCAATTCAAATTTGGGACCATTTGGTTCCATTTGGAGCCTCTAGAGTCAAGACTAGTTAATCCTGAATTTGCCCAAAATGTGCCTTTGTCTAGAAATTCCAAGTTGGGACATTACAGTGGTATCAGAGCATGATATTAGCACCTATTGGATTTTTTTATCCATGTTTTTTAATGATATTCTCCCTCCATTAGAATCTGAGTCTAAAGACATTAACATTGTAAGAGAAGAAGGTGAAGAAGTTAATTATGAGTATAAGAAGATTAGGGAAAAACTAGGATTCAAGGATATGGATGATAAGGAGGATAAGGAGGATAAGGAGGATATTAAAACCTTTTTGAATTCATATGTTGAAGACATGACCAGAAATTTTATGCAAGGTTTTGAATTTTTGGATAGCTAGCTTGGGATCAAGTCAACACTAGGGAATATTAATAGTACACCTCATTCTAAGAAGAAGACCTATGGGGAAGCTATTTTATCAAATACTAGAACTCACAACCGAACCCATGAATTCAAGAATCATATCGGACCTGCAATTCCTAATTTTTTAGAGTCTAAAGAAATCCTTCACCCCATTTATGGTGTGAAGGAAGCAGCACATGATTGGCATCAACTCGGTGAAGAATGTAGGAAAGTTCTTCCTTTTGATCAGTTCTTCAAGGCCTCTCATCAACTTAAGAAAGGAGGAATTGGTACTAGGGAACCCCTATAAATCAGGAATAAAAGTATAGCATTGGAAAAGTAATTATTCCTTTCTTTGATGGCTCTTCCCAAATGTCTGCTAATGCTTGGCTACACAAACTAAGCGTGTATTTCCAGTTAAATCCTATGGTTGAAGAAGATGCAATGAAAATGGCCATTTTACATCTTGAATGGGAAGCCAATAATTGGTGGATCCATGGTCTTAGAACTATGGTACATGATCATATTTTATCTTACAAATGTTTCTCCAATTCCTTAATGGAGATATTTGATAGGAAATACCCTGAACTTTCTTTCAAATAATTAGCACAATTAAAGCAAGTAGGGACCCCTAAAACATATATGTTAGAATATGAAAATCTCTCAATAATGGTTTCTGATGTTTATATGGATAGATTGGTTTTACTCTTTACTGAAGGATTGATAGAACCTTTGAAAGGGCTTGTGAAATCCCACAATCCATCTACATTAAAGGATGCCTTGAATTTGACAAGAGAATTGCAGAATGAGTTGCCAAAAACAAAACATTCCCCTAAGCCTAATTTCCCTTCCAAAATCAAATAAGGAAGGAAACCATGGAAAAAGGACTCTTTTGTCAAAGATAATAATGGAGGGCCAAGAAAATAAGAACTCAAAAGAAATAAATTTTTCTTCACATATCAGCAACCTTGGGTTTCGGGACATAAGTGTGCAAAAGGGAAGGCACACTACATTGAAGTTTTCTCTGAAGATGAGGAAGAGGGAGGGGAGGAAGAAACACAACTTGCAGCCCAAGAAGAGGGGTATGAAATGACAAAAGAATAACAACCCACTCATGAGACAGGAAAAATTGTAGTATTTCAGGTGTGCCTAGATTTCACACCCTTAGACTCAAAGGTAACATACAAGGCCAAAAGGTTACGATCCTAGTGGATGGAGGAGCCACTCATAACTTCATAGATGCAGCCTTGGTGGAGAGGAGAAAGCTACAAGCTGAAACTTTTGATGGTTTCACATCATCATTCTAGGAAACAACTTGTAATGCCCCATTTACTGGAGTTACTTATTTATGCTAGATAACATTAAGTAATACATTTGATTGCAATAGAACACGTTCATTGTTATGCAATGTGATCATAAGATAAAATTATATATATATATATATATATATATTATTATGGTTGGTTTATTTATCTTGCTTTGTATTATCTATGAATATGAATCTTAGTTATACAAATATAATTTATCATGTGGTGTGCATGATGTTGTGATGTTGATTGAGTATAAGACGTTTAAGTTATAATAGGAAAAATATTGAATCGATGTTATCTCAGATATTACTGATGGTTTGTCTAGTGTGGCAGGAAACCACTTGTGCATGTTGACGTAAGGTTGCAACAATGGATACAAGGACTCCTGAATGAGTCAAATCTTTGTAATGTTTATAATGAGAAAATTTATATCATGATTTATGACTTTGGAAAAATTAATGCACGTGATTGTTGTTATGTGTGTAGGCACAGAGATAATACTTGCCAATGAACCCACATATGGGTAATGGGGATTGCATAGGGGAATGTACCAACATGAATATAACTTATTTTTCATGCGATGGGTTGAAAAGAGAGAGAGTATTTTACCCATGATATGCATGCTTCCGTGAGGGTAGGCCACGGACTCGGTCACTCATGAGTACTAACTAAGAGGAGAACTATAAGGTGTCGGTCTTATTCCTCAGTAACCATTAGTCTCTCCATAGTGTAGATAGGACTGAGTTAACATGGTCTTAGCCATCATACAAACTCCCCATAGTGGAAAACATGATATTTGAAGGGCATGAATATTGTCATGGCACCCTTGATATCACCGTGACAAAGAAATGCAATTAATAAAATATAACACTAAAAAGATATAAGGTGCTCTAATGATATATAAATAGATAATAAATTCATGAGCTGGAAATAGATCAAAGAATGTATGTAATAATAGGAAACGTCACATACAAAAGAAAATAGAGAAAGTAATTACTAATTAAAATAATGGAAACAAAAATGCACACACAAAGCTAGGAGAGAAAAGCAAAAATCAAGGAAACATTTTGAATGAAAATAGGAAGAATTAAGGAAAGCAATGATAAAATAAAATTTAGGAAGAGTAAGAAAAGAAAAGTGGAAATTGCATATCCATATGAGAAGTAAATCCACAGAAATGGAATTAAGATGAGTTCAAAATAGAAATAAATAAATAGTATTTTACATAAGAAAAAGAGAGAGAATCTCAAAATTCTATAAATAAGAGAAGAGGGCTTTTCACTCAGATAACTTTTTCTTCCCTAATATGGGATGGATGAAATAGTATCAATTGTAGTTTGAAGGTGACTGTGGAGAGTTTGGTTAATCAGTTTGTGAACGGGGTTGGGAGGCCCCTTAGTGAATCCATGCATTCTGATCATGCTAAAGGTATTTCCATTACAATCCTTGTTTATTTAAAAATAAAATTTTGAGATTAATTGATCTAGATTTTATATTCATGCATATTAGTGTTAGAACATATTTTGGACCCCATGGAGGGTTGTTACATATGGTATCAGAGGGAATCGATTCCTAAAGGACCTAGAGCTAATAAGTTAGATCAATAATATATTTTACTTTTGAAATCCAAATTACTCCATGTTCATTAACCCTGATGGTTTTGTGTATAGAATGATTAATATGTACTTATAATAGACCTGCCAATTTTAAATCGATGTGCATACCCAACATCCAAGGACTGCGTAATTCATGACAGAATTTTAGAAGTGAACGAAAAGCATAAAGTTTCCTTATAAATCATTTTCAAATGTATGTTGAACTAGATTTAGAGCTTGTTTAGGATGATAAGATTCATCTAATGCAATTGTGAATCGATGATTGAGTATTTCAAAAGTAAAATGACAATTTCAGTGGGAATTGATTGTCCAACGTATCATAAATATAAATCTGAACACGGTGGACATTCTTTGGAATAGAGTGAGGAACCCACTCATTCATAATCAAAATGTTTTTAATATGAATAATATATCATTATATGTTTGTATAAGTGAATATATCAACATGCATTCACATATAGTATTGTAAATAATATATGTGTTAATAGCCAACTTTGTCACAGGTATATAGGTACTGGTAATTGTATATACAAATACTTAATAATATGCACAAATTTTAACCTTATGAGAGGTTTTACAAGGTGAAGTCGAAGCACACAACCATACTAATGTTATTAGAATGTCTAGAGATAGTTGTTACTATAAATAAAGGATGCACAATAATTATGAAAAAATTTGTGAACTATTCCACAATATTGTAAAAGTTAATGATGTCACTCATAGAAATCATATATGAAAATGATTATGGATTCCTTCGAAAATTGAGTTATCAATATAATTATCTCAGTAAAATGATAATAATTGATTGAGATTGTGAAAAAATAGAAATAATGAAAATGATTTATATGGAAGTAGTTAGAATGGATGTTAGATTAAAATGTAGAAAGTATGAAAAACTTTAAGAAAGTATAAATCAATTGAGAATATATACTAAATATTATGAAAAAATAAGGTTGAAATTGATATGAATGAAAAAAAATGGGGTTTCATATATGATACAATTCTTATTATAAGCGCTTTATATAAGAGGTATCAATACACATATTTATATAAGTCTAGAAGTTTATCATATTTAGAAGGAAGCAAGATATAACATAGACTTGAAATTGGATTGAAATTTAATGGTTATTTATGAAATGCGTATAGACATATAATATATGTATTAAAATATTTACACTAACTTCAGGACGAATTTCTTTGAAGAATGGGTGTATGCAATGCCCCATTAACTGGAGTTTCTTATTTATGCTAGATAACATTAATTAATACATTTGATTGCAATAGAACACGTTCATTGTTATGCAATGTGATCATAAGATAAAAATATATTTATCTATATATCTATATATATTATGGTTGGTTTATTTATCTTGCTTTGTATTATCTATGAATATGACTCTTAGTTATACAGAGATAATGTATCATGTGGTGTGCATGATGTTGATTGATTATAAGACATTTAAGTTATAATAGGAAAAATATTGAATCGATGTTATCTCAGATATTATTGATGGTTTGTCTAGTGTGGCAAGAAATCACCAGTGCATGTTGACGAAAGGTTGCAACAATGGATACAAGGACTCCTCAATGAACCAAATATTTGTAATGTTTATAATGAGAAAATTTATATCATGATTTATGACTTTGGAAAAATTAATGCACATGATTGTTGGTATGTGTGTAGGCACAGAGATAATTCCTTTCAATGAACCCACATATGGGTAATGGGGATTGTATAGGGGAATGTACCAACATGAATAGCACTTATTTTCCATGCGATGGGTTGAAAAGAGAGAGTTTCTTTCACCCATGATATGCATGTTTTCGTGAGGGTAGGCCGTGGACTCGGTCACTCATGAATATTAACTAAGGGGTGTGCAATAAGGTGTCGACCTTATTGCTCAGTAACCATTAGTCTCTCCACAGTGTAGATAGGACTGAATTAACATGGTCTCATCCATCGTACGAACTCCCCACCATGGAAAACATGATATTTGAAGGGCATGAATATTGTCATGGCACCCTTGATATCACCGTGATAAAGAAATGCAATTAATGAAATATAACACTAAAAAGATATAAGGTGCTCTAATGATATTTAAATAGATAAAAATTCATGAGCTGGAAATATATCAAAGAATGTATGTAATAATAGGAAAAATCACATACACAAGAAAATAGAGAAAGTAATTACTCATTAAAATATTGGAAACACAAATGCACACACAAATCTAGGAGAGAAAAGGAAAAATCAAGGAAATGTTTTGAATGAAAATAGGAAGAATTAAGGAAAGCAATGATAAAATTAAATTTAGAAAATGTAAGAAAAGAAAAGTGGAAATTGCATATGCATATGAGAAGGAAATCCACATAAATGGAATTAAGATGAGTTCAAAATAGAAATAAATAAATAGTATTTTTTATGAGAAAAATAGAAAGAGAATCTCAAAAGGATATAAATAAGAGAAGAGGTCTTTTCACTCAAATATTTTTTCTTCCCTAATATGGGATGGATGAAATAATATCAACTGGAGTTTGAAGGTGACTGTGGAGAGTTTGGTTAATCCGTTTGTGAATAGGGTTGGGAGGGCCCTTAGTGAATCTATGCATTCTGATCGTGCTAAAGGTATTTCCATAAAATCCCCGTTGGGGCTTGGGGGATCCTAGGGAAAGAAGAGTACCCTGTTGATGTAATTATAACTTTGGAATGTATTCACTTGTATATCTTATGTATTGTACCCCGATGTTTATCTCGGGAAGTGTTTGTAATGTAATTGAGTCATGTCATGCCCCGATGTTCCGATCGGGAGTTTCTATAATGTAAACAAGTCATGTCAAGTCATTGTGGGTAACCCTCCTATTGTTCAAGGGTTAAAGTCCCCGCAGTTGCGAGGCCCTAGGGTTATTAGAATCTCCTAGTGAAGTCGGCCCTAGTGAGTTATTTTCAAGTCGGGAATGGAATAGAGAGTGAGCCTCTCTATTTATCACACACTCACTCACACTCAATTGTAGCGCATAACTGAGGGAGAAGAAGTTGTTGGGGCTAGAAAGAAAGGGGCTACTACTATTGGGAGATCATCTTACTGTTTTGGGGTTTTACTTTTGGTGTTGATTCTATCTCTGAGGAAGTTGCGAGGTTTTCTCCATTTATGGTTTCCCCAAGGAAAAACACTGTGTACATTATCTCTTGTGTTTGATTGCTGTGCTTGTTATTCTCTTAGTTAAATTTCCTAATATAATGCTAGCTTGAATGATAAAAATATAACATGGTATCAGAGCTAACCTGATAAAAATACATTGTGCAGCTGCGGAAACTAGGGCTTCCTACTTTTTGGATCTCTCTCCTAGATTTTTAGAAAAATAAGGTTGGGCTAACTCTCCTCCCTAGGGCGCATCTTTCTATCGAAGCAGAATCTGATTCTGAGCATTTTTAGTTTTTGACTCGACACTACTGCCGAAAATTAGGGATTTCCACAAAAGTGGAATTTTTGAGTGAGCCTAGACCTGGATTGATCTCCTCCTAGAAATCAAATTTTAGAGATCAAGATCAAAGCATTTGGTTTGAAAAAACTTTGGGAAATTCAAACCCTAATCTGCTCCTGAACCAACACTGCAGAAATTCAGCTTCAGATCCATATCCGACATCTTGACCTGGTAAGATCTAAATCTTTTGTATTTCTATTTGAGGTTCTCAGTTAAGATGTCTCATCATACCAAGCTTGATGAAAAGCTTGAGGGAGTTGATAACTTCCGATCCTGGAAGTATAGGATCTCTCTAGTCCTGGAAGAAAATGAGTTGGACTCCTACATCAATGAGGAGGTTCAAGTTCCAGAGTAAGATGAGGCTAAGGCCTTACACAAGAAGAAGTTGGTTATGGCTAAGAGGATTATTACTGATTCAATCAAGGATCACCTCATACCACAGGTGTCCTCCCTAAAGACACATAAAGCCATCTTCAATGCCCTAACCAAACTGTTTGAAGGGAAGAACATAAACTGGAAGATGACTTTGAGGAACTAGTTGAATAATGTAAAGATCCAGAATGAGGAGACCATACAGTCATACTTTACAAGGGTCTCCCAGATCAAAGAACAACTTTCAAAGCAGTAGATGAAGAAGTGGAGAATGCATAAATTGTGATGACAACCTTTAATGGTCTCCCTAGATCATGGGATTCTTTCATCCAAGGAATCTGTGCTAGAAAGAAGCTAATCAAGTTCAGTAGACAGTGGGAAGAATGCTCACAAGAAGAAGCTCGAATAGTAGCTCGAGAAGAAAAGATGGGAAATGAAGATCAAGCTCTCACAGTACACTCCAAGAAAGGCAGAAGGGAAAATCATCATCACCAAGGTAAGCATTCTCATCAGAAAGATAATTTTGTAAAAAAGGATTCATCCAAACTCAAATGCTATACTTGTGATGAAAGAGGACACTTTGCTAGAAATTGTCCCATGAATAAGAATGGATATAAGAAGAAGAAGACACCATGCTCACACTGTTGAGGATGATGATCCTCCCAGAAAGAGAGTAAAACAAGAAAGTGAAGACTCTTCAAGTGATGAAGAATATGTTTTGATCTTCGCTCTCACAGGAACTATCACACATGGAAGCAAAGATTGGCATATTGACGGTGGGGCTTCCAAACACATGACAGGATTCAAGGAATCCTTTAAGAAACTATCCGAACATAAGTCACCCCATAAGGTGAAACTTGGGGATGACTACCAATATCCCATAAAAGGTAGTGGTGAATCCTCCTATAAGCTAGACTCTGGAAAGTCTATGAAAATGAAGGAGGTCTTGTTTATACCAGGACTAAAGAAGAATCTTCTCTCCATATCAGCACTAGATGCAAAAGGAATGAGGGTTGCATTTGTAGATGGCCAAGTCCTCGTGTGGCCAAGAGGAAATACTATTGATGATGCAGTAGTAATTAGAGAACAAGAAGGAGGATTATACAAATTCAAGGGCCATCCAGAACAAGCTTTGGTCCATGACACATTAGAGCCAAATAAACTTTGGCATAGAATGCTTGCACATGTGCATTACAGAGCACTACCAATTGCAAGCAAAGTTGTTGAAGGTCTTCCAGAAATTCAGGCAAAACATGATGGAGTCTGCAAAGGATGTGCGAAAGGAAAGAACACAAAGAAGGAATTTCCAAGTAGCGAGAGAAAAGCAAAAGGAATCTTGGAAATCATTCACTCCGATGTATGTGATCCAATGTCATCCAGTTCTTTAAGTGGGTATGTATACTATGTTTCTTTTATTGATTATTTTTCTAGAAAGACATGGATATACTTTATGAAGAACAAAGATGAAGTATTCAGCAAATTCAAGGAATTCAAAGCCTTGATAGAGACCTGCTGAAGATCCTAAAGAAACAGAAGCACCCAAAATTCATGACACAACCATGAACAAAGAAATTCAAGAAGAAGATCGAGAATTAAAAGAACCTCAAGAACATGTAGATCCACCTCAGGAGAAGAATCCTCACAAGAGGAAACCTGCTTGGGTACGAGAAGCTATCCAAGGTGCAGAAAGATATGGGGCTCTAGAAGAGAATCATAGAGAAAGAAAGAGGACGAGGTCTTGCTCTGGGTATGTATCCTTATTATGTGATTTCATCGATAAAGAACCTTCCAACTATGAAGAAGCGACAGAAAGGAAAGAATGGAAGGATGCTATGATCGAAGAGTATCAATCGATCATGAAGAATGATGTTTGGGATGTTGTCCCAAGACCATAATGGAAGTCTATTGTAACTTCCAAATTGATCTACAAGATCAAACATGCTGCAGATGGCAGCATAGAGAAATATAAAGCAAGATTCATGGCTCATGGCTTCTCACAGAAAGAAGGAATATACTATGAAGAAACTTTTGCACCTGTAGCCAGATACACTTCCATCAGATTAGTACTTTCTCTAGCTGCAGTGATGAAATGGAAGATACACCAAATGGATGTCAAGATTGCTTTCTTGAATGGTATAGTGGAAGAAGAAGTGTATGTAGAGCATCCAGTCGGTTTTGAGACACATTACAGGGAGTCTCATGTGTGTAGGTCGAAGAAATCCCCTATACGGTTTGAAACAGGCACCCAAGACATGGTATGGCAGAATTGATGGCTTTCTATTTAGTTTGGGCTTTACCAAAAGTAAAGCAGATTCCAACCTTTACTACAAGGTTGAAGATGGTAACCCAGTGATAGTCCTACTATATGTAGATGACCTATTTGTAACAGGTATGGATGGGTTGATTGCTGATACGAAGAGGAATCTTGCTGCTGAGTTCAAAATGAAGGACTTGGGTATGATGCACTATTTTCTAGGCATGGAGGTGTGGCAAAATGTAGATGGAATCTCCCTCAGACAAGGGAAGTATGCAGTAGAGATCCTGAAGAGATTCGGGATGATGGACTGCAAGGCCATGACCACACCTATGGCATCGAACCTGAAGCTATTGAGTGATGCTTCATCAGAAGTGGTTGATGCTACGATGTATCGTTAAATGATTGGGTCCTTGATTTACCTGATGAACACAAGACCATATATTTGCTTTGTTGTGAACACCTTAAGCCAGTTCTTGATAAATCTGAGACATGTTCACTTGATTGCTACAAAGCATATTCTGAGGTACTTGAGGGGTACAGTTGATTATGGGATCAAGTATGAGGTGAATCAGAAGATTAACCTGGAGGGTTACGTTGATTCAGATTGGGCAGGTAGCATCAGAGGAAATTTCAACTCGGAATGGGCCTTTTGACTTTAACTCAAATTCCATGTCATCATGTGTTAGCCAATGAAATTGGTTTAAATTTGAAATATCGTATAGGTATTAAACACTTTTTTAATATAAATTTGAGGATAGCTATCATAAAAAAACTATTTTTTTTGTTTGTATTTTCGACATATCTCCCCGTGTTTTTACTCAAATTTGTTTTTGGGGTAGCGGGGTCCGTCAAAAGTATGCCAAGTGGGTACTCGTTGGATGCGGAATTTAATTCCACATCCAACGAGCTCTCTAGATCGAAATTTTAGTAAAAACACGGGGAGATATGTCGAAAATACAAACAAAAAAGTAGTTTTTTTCTTTTCTTCCTCCAAAATAATAAATATTATTTTATTATTTTAACTATTATTTTATCAATTTTTTAGGAGGCCCATTTTGAGTTGAAATTTCCTGTAATGTGCCATCGATAGGAAGAGAACTTCAGGGTGTTGCTTCAGAATGGGATCAGGTGTGATCTCTTGGTTTAGCAAGAAGCAATCCTGTGTGGCACTAAGTACCGCTGAAGCAGAGTATGTCGCAGCTTGTTCAGCTAGTTGTGACATAGTATGGTTGAGGAAGCTACTGTCTGATTTATTTAATCTCTAGTTGGATGCTACTTGTATATATTGTGACAACCAGAGTTGTGTGAAGTTTTCAGAGAACCCAGTGTTCCATGACAAGTCAAAGCATATCGAGATCAAGTATCATTATATCAGAGATATGGTGCAAAAAGGATCAGTGAAGCTCCAGTATGTTGTGACAGATGAACATAAAGCTGATGTGTTGACTAAGCCATTAGCCAAAGTGAAGTTTGAGTACTTCAAGGGGAAGCTTGGTGTTCTCCATATCAAGGTTCCCTCCAAGGGGAAGGGATGAGTCTGTGAGCCATTCTGACATGGTGAGAGGATTGGTTCCTTCCATGGTCAGATGTAAGGGCTGATCCATTATATCATGATGAGAGGATTGGTTCCTCGCATGTCAAATATGAGTGCTAATCCATTCTGATGTGACTGTAGGATTGGTTCCTATATGATCATATATAAGTGTTGAATGCCATTCTTGGAATGGAGGCACCTGGTCAGTTACTAGGAATACTCAGTCTGGGACTGAGGGCCATTCTGATGTGACTATAGGATTGGTTCCTACATGATCAGATATAAGTGCAAGGCCATTCTAATGTGATTGTAAGATTGGTTCCTCCATGATCATATATAAGTGTAGAGCCATTCTGATGTAACTGTAGGATTGGTTCCTACATGATCAGATATAAGTGCAAATCCATTCTAATGTGACTGTAGGATTGGCTCCTACATGATCATATATAAGTGCAGATCCCTTCTGACATACTAGATTGGTTCCTCACATGGTCAGATGTAAGTGCAGAGCCCTTTCAACATGTAGGTAGGATTGGTTCCTCGCACAGTTGAATGTAAGTGCTGGGCCTTTCTGACATAGATGACTGGATTGGTTCCCCTCATGGTCAGATGTGAGTGCTGGGCCTTTCTGACATAGATGACTGGATTGGTTCCTCTCATGGTCAGATGTGAGTATTGGGCATGCCTTTCTGACATGGTGTTGGATGTGTTCCTCTCATGGCTAGATGTAAGTGTTGGGTGGGCCATTCTGACTTAGGGTTAGATATAAGTGCTGAAAAAGACCTACATGGAGGCTAGGCCTACAACCAGCATGAAAAAGGGTTGGCTCTATAGAACTTCCTATGACGAGAAGAATCAATAGATAGCACCTGTGATGATGATCCAGCAGAGATGTTCCAAAACCAGAGATGATCTAGATTGAGTGATGATCTATATCCAGTGATGATGATCCAGATAGAGTGATGATCCAAATCTAGATGAAGATGACTTGAAGATGATGAGGAATCGATGATGATCCAGATGATATAGAGAAGAAGACTTGTGCTAATAAATTGTGTCAAGAGAATACCTTCCTAATTAAGAGGGAGTATTGATGTAATTGTAACTTCAGAATGTATTCACTTGTATATCTTATGTATTGTACCCCAATGTTTATTCTAGGAAGTGTTTGTAATGTAATTGAGTCATATCATGCCCCGATGTTCCGATTGGGAGTTTTTATAATGTAAACAATTCATATCAAGTAATTGTGGGTAACCCTCCTATTGTTCAAGGGTTAAAGTACCCACAGTTGTGGGGCCCTAGGGTTATTAGACTCTCCTAGTGAAGTTAGCCCTAGTGAGTATTGTCAAGTCAGGAATTAGTATAAATAGAGAGTGAGCCTCTCTATTTATAACCCACTCACTCACACTCAGTTGTAGTGCATAGCTGAGGGAGAAGAAGTTCTTGGGGCTAGAAAGAAAGAGGCTACTACTGTCGAGAGATCATCTTACTATTTTGGGGTTTTACTTATGGTGTTGATTTTATCTCTGAGGAAGTTGCGGGGTTTTCTCCATTTATGGTTTCCCTGAGGAAAAACACTGTGTTCATTGTCTCTTGTGTTTGATTTCTATGCTTGTTATTCTCTCAGTTAAAGATCCTAATATAATGCTAGCTTGAATGATAAAAATCTAAGATACCCTAGGAGTGGTAAGGTGGTAAACTGGTGGGGTTATCTTCATTGGCAAGCTAATTCAAGGATTGTATTTCTCAAGAATCATGTGTTCATCAATGATGGAACAAAGCCCTTAGCCACAACAGAAGATCAAGAAAATAAATAACATCTTGAACATCGAATCAGGTTCAATGTATTATTTATTTCATGTTATATATAAATTAGTATTCCTTTGGTGTGTTTGCATTTGTTTAGTATTTTGTAGCATTGTATTCATAATATATATTGAATAAGAATTTCTTTGAAGTGAAGGGTTTCACACTGATTAGTTTCTTGTTTATTTAAAATTAAAATTTTGCAGTTAATTGATATAGATTTTATATTCTTGCATATTAGTGTTAGAACTTATTTTGGACCCCATGGAGGGTCATTACACAACTCTATGGACTGAACCAAATGGATTCCAAAGCTTCAAGTTACTATAGGAAATCATAGTATTACTGGAAAATTCTATGTAGTGGATGTGGTTGATATAAATGTGGTTTTGGGAGTCCAATGGTTATATTGTTTGGGAGAACATACAATGGACTATCGATTCCCTGAAATGAGGTTCAAAAAATTAGATGGAAGACCAATCTTGTTGAAAGGGATGCACACTTACCCAAACCAAAAGGTTTCCTCTCATAGTATGAGGTCTATCTTGAGGCATTGATACATTGAATGGGCTTATGAATGTTTGATTACATCTTATAAGCCTCACTTGAAGGTTTCCAAGCATCCTAAAGATATAGAGAAGTTGTTGGGTAAGTATGAGAAGGTTTTTGGAGACCTTCCCCTAGGGAGACCACCTGACACAGGGGTGGAGCATGCCATTGAGTTAGAGATAGGAACCCAACCTATCAAAATGAAACTCTATAGGCACCCCAAAAGGATTCAATATGATATTGAGGAGCCAATTAAATAAATTTTGGAATTGGGTCTCATAAGGCCTAGTTCAAGCCCCTATGCTTCTTCAGTTGTTATGGTAACGAAAAAGGATGGAACCTTGAGGATGTGCATTGATTTTAGAGCTTTGAATAAGAATACAGTGAAGAATAGGTATCCCATCCCAAGGATTGATGAGCTCCATGGAGAAAATTTATTCTCAAAGATTGATCTTAGATATGGTTAGCATCAAATTTGAATGAGGGAGGAAGACATATCAAAGACTACTTTCAAATGCAACTATGGTCACTTTGAGTTTGTTGCCATGCCCTTTGGCTTGACAAATTTTCCTACCACATTCCAATAATGCATGAACAATATCTTCCACAAGAAAATTCGTAAGTTTGTACTAGTTTTCTTTAATGACATTCTTATTTACAATAAAACATGTAAGGAGCACTTGCATCATCTAGAAGTGGTATTAAAAATTTTGCATGATCAATCTGTGTTTGCTAGGCTGTCAAAACATGAGTTTGTTTTGACATAAATTTTGTATCGCGGACACATCATTAGTAAAGATGGTGTGAAGGTGGACATGGAAAAAAATAAAATCCATTATATAATGGCCTCATCCCAAAAATCACATTGAATTGAGAGGATTCATTGGGATTTGTAACTACTATAGAAAGTTTGTGAAGGGGTTATCCCAACTCACTTCACCTCTCACTGAGTTGACAAATAATGATGCTTTACAATGGCATGAAGAGGCTAAAAAATATTTTTGAAGAATGAAAGAGGTAATAAGCAATTGTCCTATTCTTTCATTGCCTCATTTTTCTAAACTATTTGTCTTGGAGTGTGATGCATCAGGGGAGGGAATTGGAGCAGTCCTAAAGCAAGGAAAACACCCAATAGATTTTGAGAGTAGGAAGCTACAACAACATGAGAATATTTAATCTATTTATGACAAATAAATGTTAGCCATCATGCATTCTTTGATCAAGTTTAGGAAATATTTGGTGGGACACAAGTTTGTGGTCAAGACTGACCATAAAAACTTAAGGTACATCCTCACTCAAAAGGATCTAAATGAAAGGAAACAAAAGTGGGTGAGTAATATTCAAGAATTTGATTTTGATATTGCATATGTCACAGGGTAAGAATAATTTGGTAGAAGATGCCTTATCTAGAATACCTTCTATTTCTCTAATGGATGTTGTAGAAGATTGGAAAGCTATATTAGAAGTAGAATATGCCAATGATGGGTTCTCTTGTGAACTTTTTGGAGTAACTAACCATGATTATAGGTATAAGGTGTTGGAAGGAATCATCTACTGCAAAGATAGAATTTATTTAGTCCCTAGTTCGAGTTTGAAGGAGAAATTATTGAATCAAGAGCTCATGATTCTCCTCTAGCAGGCCACCCTGATTTCTTCAAAACATATAGAATGTTGAGAGAATGTTTCTCTTGGAAAGGATTAAAGAATGGTGTTCTAAAATATTTTAATGAATTCCCAACATGTCATAAAAACAACGTGGAGCACAATCATCCAATTGGTCTCTTACACCCCTTTCCTATACCAGAACAAAAAGGGGAGAGCATTTCCATGGATTTCATCACTAGTTTACCCAAAGTACTTGGTAAGGATTGCATATTTGTTGTGGTGCATAGACTCACTAAATTTTCTAATTTCTTTTATATTACTACAAATTGTATTGTTGCACAAGTGGCTGAGCTATTATTTAAAGAAGAAGTTTCAGATTGCATGGGCTTCCCAAGAGCATTATTAGTGATAGAGATATTAGATTTTTAAGTGCATTTTGGCAAGAAATCTTCAAAATGGTGGGGACAAATTTGACTCCTAGCACAAGATATCATCCACAAACTAATGACCATACAGAGAGGGTGAAGCAATGGTTGGAGGTCTACTTGAGGAACTATGTTAGTCGACAGCAAAAGGCATGGATCAAATGGTTGCATTTGGGTGAGTTTTGCTATAATACTACTTTTCATATGTCCATTGGCATGTATCCTTTCAAAGCACTTAATAGTTATGATGCATCCACTTTTATTGACCACATATTTGGTGATAGTAGAGCTCCAAAAGCTAAGGATTGGATTAAAGAAATTCAATAAATTTTGAAGGTTTTGAAATATAACTTGCAGGTTTCCCAAAATCAACAAAAACAATATGAATATAAACATAGAATGGAGAGACACTTACAAGTGAATGTTTTGGTTTATTTTAGGTTCCATCCCTACAAACAAACCACCATAAAAGGTAAAGGTTCAAAAAATCTCAAACCAAGGTTTTATGGTCCCTACAAAGTGATTCGAAAATTTGGAGAAGTGGCATATGAGTTGGAGATTCTAGCACGAAGTAAAATCCATAATGTATTTCATGTTTCATGCATAAAGAAGGTGATGGGGCATCATATTTCAGTTTCAGAAACATTACCTCGCTTGGATGATGAAGGACAACTTACTCTCATTCCAGAAATAATATTGAAGACAAGGGAAAGGAAGTTACGAAGCATAACTATAACAGAATATTTGGTACAATGGAAGGATTTTCCTAGTGAGGAAGCCACTTGGGAAGAGGAAAAAAAATTTCAACATCCAAACTTGGCATTTCTTGAGGAAAATAAATCTTGGTTGGGGAGGATTGTCATGTCCCCATCCCAATAAGGCTACCAGTAAACAATGTTTCACCAACCTACTAGTTCCCTAGGTTGAGGTGGAGGCATTAAATTTTGAAATAAGGGAGCCATGAGACCCAAGAGGAGCTTATTTTACCATATACACATTAAATTGGGTCATATAAATAATAAATATAGAGAAAATAAAGTGGCATTTCTTCATGGAGACACCTGGAGGCTCATGGAGACCTTGGGTGGATAGTTTCCTCCCTAAACTTGTCATGGCCTACCTCCAAATTCGTATTTATGGGGAATGGAACGTTCTTGGGAGGTGAATAGGTTTCAAGTAACATATCATGATCCAAGGAATTCGAGATGGTTAAGAGGATTAACTCCCCATGGAAGAGTAAGAGACTAGGAAGAAAATGTGTGCCACTTGGAAAGGAGATTCCATGCACTTTATGACAACTATGATGGAAGATTATATGACAAAGTCGGACCAGATTGCAGACCTATGACAATAGTACATGATAGGGATAAAAATATTTACTAAGAGGGCACATTTGGGGGCTATTGGCATCCCTTCGAATTTGGAAGAGAATTGAGGCATGAGGAAGAGGACAAGTGTCATAGGGGTTACTAAATCACTAGGATGAGTTGGAGGAAGCCTTTGGAGGGAAATTTTACCTTAGGGGAACCTATGAGGATTATAAAACTATGCCATGAGGAAGGAGAATATATTTTTAGCATTTTGAGAATTTTCCTTTGGCATTTTGGAAAGCACTAGCTTGTCCATTGTGCAGTGATTGTTCACTCTCCCTGCTAGTGAGTCAATTTCGAGGGAGTTGATTCATATACAAATTGGTTGTTGGATATGGAACCCATAACTATAATTTATATCTGAATGTAGTGTTTTAATTTCATATTTAATACTGATACAATTCGCTACTCATCCATTTCCCCATTCTTTCATCCCCATCTTACTATTCCCCATGTTTTCTTGTGATGGCGCACTTGTGAGAATGGTGATTGCACTCGGTTGAGATTTTGTTATTCCCAAGAATGGATAAATTACATTTGGATGTATAATATTGTGTCTCTATACTCTTTGAGTCTAATCATCAAAAATACATGTGCAAAATGCCCACATTTCCAAGCTATTGTTTGACTAGTTTTCATGTGTTGGATTCCAATTCGAAGGAGAATTATATCTGAACTGTAATGAGGAAAATCCATGATGTTAAGTGTTGTTGAAGAATTTATTTGTATGTTTTAAATTTTATCCATTCTCCATGCTCTATTCTGAACCATTTCATGTTCTTTTTACGAGTTAAAGTGAAGCTATCATTGTCATTTCCCTTAAGCAATATCACTAAAAGTTAACAAATGAATGTGGGGCTTTATAATCAGATTGAAGAACTAATAACCAAATATAATTTCAGACCATGAGTTATTGTATCAGTCCCCATACTCTGTTTAGAAACTTGGGAAGTTCACATATGATTTGGGAGGCCCTTTTTGCTTACACCCTAAGCGGAATTTCATCACAATTTCCTATTAATTTTTCCTTTTTGTCATCAACCCAAAATGAAGTTGAATAGGTAGAAGACCAGTTCTAAAGTGACTATACAGTCTATTTATACATATTAAGACTCGTCGAATCAATCCAATTCAAATTCTGGACCATTTGGAGCCTCTAGAGTCAAGACTAGTTAATCCTAAATTTGCCCCAATTGTGCCTTTGTCTATAAATTCCAAGTTGGGACATTACAAAAAGCCTGGAAAAGGATGCCCTAAATCACAAAAAAAACGAGATAACAAGGAAACCATCCCAAGATGTAGGAAAATAAAGGTAAGGATAAATCAAAGAAGGACACCGACAAGTGGTGTGAGTTCCACAAAAGTGCCTGACACAGTATTGATGAATGCCACTCAAAACAATCATTGTTGGATAAGACAAAATACCATGAGCTAGTACCTAGATCATAATCTGATTCATAACAAGAAAAGGGAAATAAAGTCATTGATTTGGAACCTAGTGCCGCCATCACAACCAAAAACATCCAACTAGAAGAGTCGGAGGAGCTAGGGGAAGGGGAGCGCCTCTTACAATCACAACTCTGGGTGCAAGGGAATCTGCTACATTTCATTATTGACAATGGTATGTAGAAGAACCTCGTAGTTGTTTATATCTTAGAAATATTTAATCTATCAACGATACCACACCCCCAAATATACACCATCGATTGGATGATCCATGGATGAGACACTCCTGTTAGCCAACATTGTTGCATATCCTATGACATCAAGCCCTTCAAAGATGAGGTAATGTGTGATTTTGCCTCGCTTGAAGTTTGTGATGTTCTTTTAGGAAAACCATATATGTGGAAAATCCATGTTGTGTATGATTCTATACCTCATAGTGTCATTATATGTCATGTCCATCCAAAAAAGACTACTTGCAAAAACTACTTCACTAACCTACTAGTTCCCTATGTTGAGGTGGAGGCATATTTTTTGTAATAAGGGAGCTATAGACCCAAAAGGACCTTATTTTACCATATTCACATTAAAATGGGTCACACAAATAAGAAATTTTAAGAAAATAATTTGGTATTGGTTCGTGGAGACAATTGGAAGCTTGTGGAGTCCTTGGGTGACTAGATTCCCCCACACACTTGGCATGACCTTCATCCAAATTAGAACCCATGGGGAATGTAACATTCTTGGAGGGTGATGTGGTGTCACATATCTTATCATGAGCCAAGGAATTCGAATTAGGAGAGGAGAGTAACTCCCATGGAAGAGGAAGAGACTAAGCAGACAATGTGTGCCACTTGGAAGGAGATTCCATGCACTCTATGACAACAAATTATGAAAGATTATATGACAAATAAGACAAATCCAGACCTGATTGCAGACCCATGAAAAATATGACATGACAGGGATACAAATAACCACCAATAGATTTCATTTGGTATTTATAGGCAACCATTTGAATTGGGGAAAGAATTGGAGCATGAAGAAGAAGACAAGTGTCATAGGAGTTACTAAACCACAAAGTTGAGTTGGAGGAAGCCTATGGAGGGAAATTCTACCTTATAAGACATCATGAAGTTAATACAAGGATTTATTGAGGAAGGAGAAGTTATTTTGATCATTTGTTAATTGTCCTTTGGCATTTTGGAGAGCTTTTGCTTGTCCATTGCACGGTGAGTGTTCACTCTCCCTACTTGAACCAATTTTGAGGGAGTTGGATTCCTTTCCAAGTTAGTTGATGGATAGGCCATCCATACCTCTCATTGGAGTTGAATGAAGGTGTTTAATTTGCATATTGAAGTTCCATAAATTTTGAGTTTCGATCTATCTCCCTCTTCTCTCATTCATACTTCCCCATTCCCCCTACTCTCATATGATGGCGCACTTGTTGGAGTGGTGCTTGTGCTTGTATGAGTCTATTTGATTCCAAATATTGGGTATGTGATGTATGGATCTATACTCTTATTTACATATACTCTGTAACTCGAGCTCGAAGTAATCCATATGTAAAAAGCTTGCATTTCCATGTTATTAAACCACTATTTTTCATGTATTTGGATTCCATTTTGAAAGAGTTGTATATCATATCTTTATGAAGGAATTTATATTATGTTTAATACTTTTGGGGAAGAAATTTGTATTTTTTATATGTTCTCTATACGTCATGTCATTATCTAAACTTTTCACTTTACTTTTCATGTGTCAAAATCGAGCTAGTAATGTCATTTTTCCTTAAGCAATTTCCTGGAAAGTTTTCATATGAATGTTGCACATTATAATCACTTTAGAAAGATAATAACCATCATTAATGAAATCCCTTGATGTCTGATATTCATCTCCATACTCTGTTCTAAAATTTTTGACGGCCGTACTTGAGTTGGGAAGCCAATTTGGCCTCCACGCCTCGGGGGATTTAACCTTAAGTTCCTAGGAAATTTGTACTTTCTCTCATTGGACCAAAACCAAGTTGCGGAAGCTTAAATTCATACCCAAATATTTCATATGTCATATTGGGATGTACTAAGACTCACCATACCATTGCATTTAAACTTGAATACCTTTTGGAGTCAGTTCGAACCCCCTATAGTCATGACCAGTTAAGCTCGAATTTGCCTGAATTGCACTTTTCTCCAAAAAAGTTCAAGTAGTGTTATTACATTATCACTTTGGGAAAGAAAATCTATAGGATGCCAGATACAACCCCCACTATTGCAATGTCTCTAATCACATATAAGAAGTGCACGAAGGTAATCTTCCAGACAGGGAAATTTGTCCTCTTCATGATTCATTCTGAAGGTGAATGAAAGATCACAACAACAACCGCCAACTCTACATGGGTCTCTCCACACAGCAGAAGCATGTGGACAAGATAGCGGAATCATACAGAGATATATTCACCACACCTATTGGGGTACCATTTCATTATCAGGTCAAGCATTCAATTGATTTGATCCCCAAGGAACCTTTACCAAATAGGTTGGTATATAGGGTCTCCCTCGTGGAAAATGAAGAAATAAAATGTCAAATTCAAGAATTGTTCCAAAAGGGGCACATTCGACCCAGATCCTCACCTTGTAGGAGCCCAATTGTGTTGGTACAGAAGAAATATGGGGCATGGTGACTCTGTATTGACTACCGATCTCTAAACAAGATCATAGTTCAGAATCATTATCCCTTTCCCCAGATCGATGACCTTCTTGACCAACTCAAGGGTGATAAATACTTTAGCAAGATTGATCTGAATTTTGGCTATCATTGAGTGCGAATTGAGCAAACCAATTCCTAGAAGACTGCCTTCAAATATTGAGAAGGTATTTTTGAGTGGTTGGCCATTCCCTTTGGCTTGAATAATGGTCCAACAATCTTCATGAGGATGATGGAAAATATTCTCTGGTCATTCACCAATGATTTTGTGATCGTATATCTATATGGTATCCTCATCTACAACAAAACATGGGCAGAACATTTGCATCATATCCAGTAGGTCCTCAGCACCCTACAATAGCACAAGTTATACGCCAATCTAAAGAAGTTCCCATTTGGCATGGTGAGGGTTCAATATATGGGATACATCATGCATGAACATGGTAGGCATGAGAATCTAACAAAGATCCAAGTCATTCATGGTTGACTGATCCTGACAACTCTCACATGGCTTCATAGATTTGTAGGTCGTTCCAACTTCTATCGCATATTTGTGTTGGGATTCTCTAATGTTGCTTGGTCCCTAAGCCAGATGACCAAAAGGGGGTCTAATTTTAAGTTCATCTTGTCCAAGACACAACAACAAGCATTTGAGGATCTAAAGCAACGCTTATGTTCGGTGCTTATCCTTACCTTACTGGATCTAAAACAACCCTTTGAAATTGAGATGGATGCTTCAGACTATGTTGTTGGTGCAGTCCTCCCTCAACATGGCAACCCAGTGGTGTATCACAGTGATACGCTCTCAGATGTAGTATGAAATTAACCCACCTATGACAAGAAAATATATTCCATTGTCCAAGATTTCCACCAATGGAAGCATTACATACTAGGAAAATAGGCAGTCATCCACATTGATCACAAACCCTTCAGTTTATGCATACCCAAGGAAAGTTACAGAATGACCACCACAAAAATTGATCCACCTACTTGCAGCAATTCCAACTAAATATTAAATATAAGAAGGGCTACACAAATCGAGTCATCGATAGGGAAGATTTTAAGAACCCCCCTTAAATTTATATGTATAATAAATGGGTGGATCCCCATGATACACATGAAAGTGTGCATGTTATTTTATCGATAATATAATATGTCTATATAATTCTTTGGCGAATCTTTCATCGAATTATATAATCTCATAAAAATCTAGGAAAATATTCCATAGAATTATAATATATTGTAAAATTATGGCAAATTTTAGTGAATTATAAAACATTATAAAATCATTGGTGAATCTTTCACAATATTATAAAAACTTGTAGAAGTCTTGGAGAATCTTTCACAGAATTATAAAATATTGTAAAATCTTAGCGAATATTTCTTTGAACTATAAAACCTTCTAAAGTCTTGAAAATTTGACTTAATAAAATTTCTTAGATGATTTTCTATTCACTTTGAATTTTCTATGTATTCTTGCATCATAACACCTTGTAAACAAATTTCAAGCTAATTTGTTGACATTCCTAAGCACAACTACTTGTATGTTATTAAATGCAAACCTCCTTAGAGATAAAACATACAGATAAAGTCATAGAATTTTACAATGATACAATTGATCATTGGATGAAAGTGTGAAACTCATTAATCCTACTACACTTAGTGTACAATCAATTTTGAAAAATTATGTGGTACCTAACCACCCGTCACAATAAAAATATAGCTACAAAAAAACTAGTTGTTTGAAGCACTACCCTTGAAAATCTCCACCTCTACATGCTAAAAAAATTCAATGAATGGTTGTAGTGCATCCACATTGACATATTCATATCTTAGCATGTGATATATGTGGTATGGAATAATCGAGAGACACTTGATTCAAGGGATGAATTTAATGAACACATTTTGTCTTTCTATTTCTTCATAAAACCTTGAGTTTAAAAAATTATCTATATTTACATATCAGCATTTTAAAAATTATTTTATGCTTTATCCAAAAACAAATCAATTACCAAACATAAATAACAAATAAATAATTTATCCCCTGGATGTGACCGTCAATGCTTCATGATTGGCTCTAGTAACCCAAGTTCCATGAATGTCTTCTAGACTAATAAATGATGAGATGTTTGGTCCAGTAAACACAATGCATGTACTAGTAAGTTTGTTAGCACATGCCTCTCACATGATTATTGGATCTCCCTATGGATACATGTAAGCTAGATACATGAGGAAGATAAGGTTGTTATGCTATTGTTTAGGAAAAGAATGTAATGCATGACCAGAGGACAAAGTCCTCTTTGGTCCATGATCAAGAATTTTTGGGAGATTTATGACATTCAACAGGATGGACTATTTCCCCTATCTAGATGGAAAATATGAGATTGATTAAGATTGTGCAGTACAAATCCTTCGAGGGTGATGATGATTCAACTTAGTTGGAAAGGATAAAATGGATATAGGTTGGATTAGTCGGTAGCTTGGTATTGATGAAACTAGAATTAGCCAGTATGATACCAGTGTTCCTTGGGATTCGATTGTGGGTTGCTTCTATGTAAAGTTGCATTGGCTTACTGTCATATGTTGTTCTTCCTAGCGGGAGCATCAAATGCACTACTCCTTCACTTGTATGGTGTCCCCTCAAAGAGCTTGAAGTAGATGTGGTCAATGTTCCCATAGGAATCAATGAACCATGGAATTGTGGGGTGGGCATTCCAACTTATTCTATGTTTTTCTACATTTTGAGCAAAGTATCAAGGTGAGGGAGGTGCTAACTTTGGTGGAACGAGGAATCCAAAGGCAAGTTAGTCATGTTCAAAGCTCTTGTAGGATTGTTAAACACCTTCTTACAAAAGCACTCATGGAAACAAAATTCTACAAGGAGGCCACCCTAAAAGTTATCTCAAAGCTCCAATATTACATGGACAAGATTCATCGTCAACTTGACACACTGGAAGAAGCTATGAAGGGTTATTTTTAGATGGGAGGATGACAAGTTAACCACACCTAGGGGTAATGCAGAGATCTTCGTTGTTGTGGCTCTAATCAGTTTTTAGTTTTCCTACGTTTATGCAAGGTTTTTTTTTCTCAAACTAAGGATTAGTCGATCTAGTTTACCCTATTGGGAGAGGTCTAGTGATGCTTTTATTTCTTTTTCCAATTTTATTTAATATTTCTTTCAATTTTAGGTCTGGTTTCCCTTAAGGAGGCCTGTAGCATAATTTATTTTTTCTAATTTAAGGTTTTTGTTCTTACTAAAAATACAACCAAATAATTATCAAATATAAATAACATTATTAATATCAAATTATATTTTTAAAATTTGATTAATATAAAGAGAAAACATTAATTATAATTTAAATTAATGAAAATAATTTTAATAAAATGATAAAAAAAATTAAAGATTTTAAAGTGAAAAATTTTGCATAATCAACTCCAAATTTGTACTTCTCAACTTGAAAATTAAGAAAACAATATTTAAAATAAAATAAAATTTATTATAACTCAAAATTCAATAAAAGAAATTTCATATTTACAAATTTCAAAAAGTTAAATTTATCATAACTAAAAAAAATTAAGTGAACAATATCCACTATTGTGAAAAAATCAAATTTATTATAACTCAATAAAAAAACCAATATTTACGACTTTTAAAAATCAAATTTATTATAACTAATTTCCAAAGTTTTTAGATTTTTAAAAATATATTGTTTCTTAAAACATATGTATTTTATTGTTTTTATGATGGCATATGCATTTCCTCTTAAAAATGTTTCTAGCGTTTGACTATATAAGTTTATTTTTTCAATTTCAGCTTTCATCGATGTATGCTTTTATGATGACATATGTATTTTAATGATTTTATAATATTACAAATTATATTATTTAATGATTTTATAATATTTAATAACTCATGATCATGTATCTCTTTTATCAACCTAAAATAAGAAAGTTAGCTTTTGAATTTTTTATTTAAATTGTTCACATTTTAAAGGGCTTAAATTTTATACTATTTGCACTAATTAATTGCATTTGGTGAAAATGAAATACGTTGTTATTATCTATAAAGTTTGAACTAAGCTCTTTGAAATGTTGAAAAATCAATTAAATTTTTCAAAAGCTAAACGTTTTAAGCTCTTTGAAATGTTGAAAAAATCAATTAAATTTTTCAAAAGCCAACCGTTTTAATTATGTTAATTATTGATTTTATAAGATTTAATATTGGCATGTAATATTTATAGTTTAATTAATATGTTTGGGCTTATTTTTAGAAGAAAATACCATTAATTTAAGTAAATTTTGAGTAATAACTTATATAACTTTTACTAATAGTGAAAAGATATTTTATTCTCTAGGGCCTTTGTTGTAGATTTAGGTTTAAAAAATACCGATCATTTAAGCACAGTGAATTACTTTTTTTTTCCAAAGAAAAAATTCTTAAATATATTATTCACATTCAGCAGATGGCCCAAATGGTCCATTATACAAAAACCAACTATGAAGTTGACATTACAAACCAGTATTTGCCTCATGAAGAGCACATAATACCATTATCAAAACCAAAATCAGATCCAACTGTAAAGTTGTCAATACAAGCAAGAAATTACCTCATAAAGAGCATAATTACCAAAAACTTTTGAGCATAAATTCATCAAGTCTGATCATAGCAGACTTTTTTCATCATTCCTGATAAAATCAGGTCAAATCAACTGTAAAAAACGAAGGTGATCACAAGAAAAAACATCCAAGAGCATATCTAGCTGGCTGAAATAGTCTCATCAAGCAAGAGCTGTTCAAATACAGTGAATTACTAAACAACCAAGTTCAGAACCTCATACAAGTTTGGTGATTTACATTTTAGGAAATAATCAAACTAAGTATTCCATAAGATTTAATTGAAGAATAAGATAACCAATTTTCAAAAAATTATTAACTAGCATGAAAAATGATTTATGAACATAATTACATGTGAAGAGGTGGTTAAGTCTACACGCATTTCCATCCACCATTAAATGTCTCTCTTGGAAAATTAATAATAAGTCCAAGTTGCTACCCAAAACATTTCAATGTGATCTCCCATTGGAAATATATATATAAATAATAAATAAAATTAATACATAAAAATTAAGTATTTATAATTCATCATAAATTTATATTCCATAATTTATCAAAAATAAATATAATAATTTATAATTAATCATAATTAAAATTTAATATAATAAAAATAAACCATAATTAAAATAAAATAAATGACATTGTCAATAATCAAATTCAAAATTCTTCAAATTATATTTATCATTGGGTTATTCCCATGAACAACTAATAAGAAAATATTTCTATTTAATACTATTTATTTACATCATAATTAAAAATGAACAACTAATAATAAAATATTTCTATTTAATACTATTTATTTACATCATAATTAAAATAATAATTAAAATAACTATGATATTGTTAAAAATCAATACATACTAAAATTAGACATTATTAACTATTCTTCATGTTTGACCTTAAAATTAGACATTAACTCTTCTTCATGTTAAAATGACCTTTGGGTTACTCCCACATACTGTTAATAATCAAATATTTCAATTTATTCTCTCATAACGTTGACTAAATATATAAATATAAATTTGGCATATATGAATAAGTTAAATTCAAAGAATTTGACTAAATATATGAATGAGCTAAATTTAAAGAGTGTAATCAACGAGTAGGATTAAAAAACATTACTAAAACATTGACCTAAATTGCTTCCACACACTATCAGTTTACATTTTATTAACTTCCCCTATACCATGTTGTTTCATTCAATTATGACGTTGTGGGTTGGCTCTCCAGTGCCTTGTTGTTTCAATCATTGTCATTACCTATTGTTTCAATTATTGCCAGTGCCTGGAATTACCATCTGCAGTTACAAATGCCATAATGAATCACTGTAGTTTTCTTTATCAAATTTCAAAGCATTATTTTATTTTGTTATTTTATTTTGTATTATTAATTTTAGTGTTTTTTTTAAATAATTATAAAAATAATCTCTTTCTAAATCCTTACTGAGACACTGGATAACTTATCTAAAATATCGTGTGGAAGCACATTAACTCCAAAAAGTACAGTATTAAAGAGGAGCATGCCCATATATAAAACTAAAATATAACATTTTTTATTCTAAATTGAATCAAAACTTTGTTAAAAATATATATCTTTCTTATTCTAAATGTAGGCATTAAACGCTACGAAAAAGTTCAACGGATAATGCAAGAGACCAAGTTCTACTTCTTAGCACATTTAAGGTAGACTTTGGTATTTTTCTTAGACCTCTAAAAAAATATCTAAAGATAATGCAGAAAAATGTTTCTAAAATTTGAAAGATAATGTTGTATTATTGTTAACTTGTTAACTTTATAGATGTTTTTATTGGACATTTGGGGTGGACTACGATCTATGCTTTTTCATTTACCGATCGACCAGGATGAGACAAGTGTACCATCGAGATTGATTTTATGGCAATCATTCAAAATTCAAAATAAACAATTATAAAAAAGGAATATAAAAAATAACTGGTAGCTCGCTTAATGGATAATTGCTAGCCATGCATGGATAAGTCATAGCTGATGATAATTGATAAATAAATAACGTGAAGAACGTGGGTGATAACAACCATTTAATCCCTATCTACCTGATCCAACCACAAACTATATAAATATACTAGTATAAAGTTATATCCAAAAACTTTACAAAATCGCATAATTAAACAATAAAATTATGAGAAACATCTTTAGCTACATTACCCTTAGCTTAAGTATGATACGTAATGCATGTTATTGTCTATCGTTTGTGAAAACATTATTTGTTACCAGGAGTTATTTTGTCCAGCCAACAAAATACAAAATCTGTCACTAATATGGCTATTGCCAATTTGCCATGACATGTAACTTGTTTTTCATGTCTTTACCTGCTTTTGCATGTTCTTTCCCGTTGTTGCTCTTGCATGTTTTTGCCTAAATTTGTTTGAGCAACAGCTGTTTCCATGATTTTAAGATTCGAGACATTCAAGATGTGTGTAAAGTAAAAAAATTATATGCAGATCGGTTTACATATAAAGGCATGAGATGTACCAACCTCATATGAACCATTGTTGATGCATAGGTAGTTGTCCTCTACAGGAATGATATGGCCCTGCATCATATACAATAATTCCTATAACATTGATGACCATCATGATGGCTGTAGCCATTTTAATTAAAGAGTTCGTCACATCATATATGCGCGTAAAAACCCTACAAATATTTCACATGTTGTAACAAAACCTGGATTTTAATTGCATTTAGTATCCCATATGAACTCTCCTCTACACCGAATAACAAAATGAATGCATTCAAAACGATAGTTATTACAGTCCTTAATGTTAAGTCGGTAGTTTCACCAAGAAGCAATTTTTAGTCTTCCTATATAGAAGAGGAAGAAAATTGTAAGTCAAAGAGAGAATTTTGAGGGAATAGAGAGGATTTTGAATAGTGGAGAAGAAAGAAAAACTCTATGGAGATTGTCAGAGTTGAAGCTCTTTAAAAGGTGAGACATCTTGTAAATTTCCAAGTTTGTATTTACGACAGTAGTTCGTTGTTATGTCTCAACAAGATTTATAAATCCAATGTTATGGTTGAATGCATTTTTTATGTTGCCGCACATTCTCTCCATAATTACCTAAGTAAATATTATTTACATTTACAGTTTAAGTGAAAAACAAATAGAATCCATAAACATTTCACCCTATAATAGTCCGAGTTTTTATGACAGACTGGTTGACACAAGTCTTACTTAATATTTGGTTATATGATAATGCGAGTTTATTGAAAGATAGTCGTGTCGAGGTTTACCCCAAGTTATTGGTCGGTGAAAATGGTTTTTCATATTATAAGTATTTAGAATAAGAATATTTTTTTTATAAAAGTTCGACTAAAAGTGCGTCAAAGTCAAGTAAGTGTTGTCGAAGTAAAACCTGGTCAAGTGTGGAAAGTTTGTAAAAGTATCTCCACCAAAAGTAGTCTTTTGAAAACTTGTCTGTCACAATAAAAACTTGTCGAAGTATTTTGGTAGAAGTTCGACTTTTACAAACTCCATTTTTTACAGGAAAGAATTATGAGTATTGGTCTCTAACAGTGATGGCTTCGTTCAGAGTTCAATATGTTTGAGAGATTGTCCAGAATAGTTATGCAGAACCAATAGATCAAGCCACGTATAACAATCTCACACAAGCTGAGAAAGATGCCCTAAGGGAACAGAGGAAGAACGAAAATGCTATGTTGTACATACACCAAGCCATGCATGAAATCATACTCCCAAGAGTAGTAGGAACAATTACCGCTAACCAGGCATGGGATACAGTGGAAACCGTGTATAAAGGATTGGACAAGGTAAGGACTTCTAAGTTGCAGATTCTTAGAAGAGATTTTGAATTTCTATCAATGAAAGACACAAAGTCGGTAGACCCATTCCACACTAGAGTTGTTAGTCTGATAAATCAATTGAAATCTCATGGAGAAAACATAGAAGACATAAGGGTTGTTAAAAAATTTCTTAGAAGTCTTCTCCCAAGATTTGAATCTTTGGTTGTGACCTTGGAAGAAAACAAAGGCATGTCGATGTTTATCATTGATGAGTTACAAGCCTCACTATTTAATCACAACCACAAAATTAATAGATCAAATACATCATTTGAAGGTTCATTTGCAGCACAGTCATCCATAAGCCATGGTAGAGGTAAGGGAGAAACAATTCTAGAGGTAGAGGAAGAAGTTCTTCCAGAGGAGGACGTGACAACAGTCTTGCGAATGCCATTGGTAGAGGACAGAATCAGAACCCCAATCATCCAAATGGTCACAAGTTTGATAATTCTAAAATTCAATGTCATTATTGCAAGAAATTTGGTCATTATGCATATGAATGCAGGAAGAAATAGTATGACCAAGGAAGGCAAAGCTAAAACCAGTCGAACAAAAACAACACTTTGTCGAGCACAATGTTGTTGGCATGTGAATCCCCACTTGAATGCAACGATGTCCAAGAAATTCCACATGACATATGGTATTTAAAATTAGGATGTAGTAATCATATGACTAGTAATTCAAATTTGTTTTCCATTCTAGATAAATCAGATCAAACTGATGTCACACTTAGAAATAATGTCCAAGACATTGTTTTGGGAAAAGATATTGTTGGTATTCTAACCAAACATGGGGAGCAAAAGATTATGCCCAATGTTTATTATGTCGAAAGACTGAAACACAATTTGTTGAGCATTGGACAGCTGATTCAAAAAGGTTACAAAGTCTACATAGAAGATAATCGCTATGTGATTAGAGGCAAGTGTCCAAGCAACCCACAGATATAAAAAGTGGCAATGACAAGCAATCACTTGTTTCCATTGAGAATAAGTCCATGCTTTAAAGGAAAGACAAATACAGGAGTTGCATTCAAGGCAGAAAGAAAGGAAGTAGACAAGCACCTCGATAAGAAAGAAAAATATGACACTAATTTTCACATTGCATTTCAAACAAAAGCCTAGGATGAGTATTGACTGTGGCATTTCAGATTTGGACATCTTAATTTTGGTGGGCTCAACAAATCCGAGAGAGTTTGTGAAGGCTGCATTTTTGGCAAGAAACATAGAGAGACTTTTCCAGTCGAAAAGTCATATATAGCATGCACACCACTTGATATTGTGCACTCTGATATTTGCGGTCTAATACAGACATCTTCCATGGGTGGTTGTAATTATTTCCTTACTTTTATTGATGCCTACTCAAGAAACACATGGGTATATTTTCTAAAACATAAATCTGATGCATTTAGTTGTTTTCAACAGTTCAAGGCACTCATGGAGAACTAGAGTGGACACTGCATCAAAATATTAAGGACAGACAAAGGCGGTGAATATGTCTCGAATGAATTCCTAGATTTTTGCAAGATCCATGGCACACACAAGCAATTCAATGCGCAGTATACACCTCAGTAGAATGGTATCGCAGGGAGAAAGAACAGAACCATTATGGGGATGGCACACAGCATGATGGCACCCAAGCATTTTTCAAATGAATATTGGGTTGAAGCAGTCACAATTGTTCTATATATATTATGAACCAGTGTCAGACAAAGAGTGTGAAGAACAAAGTTCTTAAAGAAGCATGGACAGGTATGAATCATTGTGTTTCTCATTTAAAAGTTTTTGGTTGTGTCACATATGCTCATGTTCCAAATGAGATGAGAAAGAAACTAGACAACAAAGGAAAAAATGTATTTTTGTTGGTTACTCTAAAGAAACAAAAGAATACAAGTTATATGATCTTTTCGCAAGAAAAGTAATCATCAGTCAAGATGTTCAATTTGTCGAGAATGAATCATGGGATGGAACTGTCGAGATGAATGCCAATATTGTGTTGAATGTCGACCATGATGACATGGTGGAGGAAGTGGTTCAATCACCACATGTAAGTCAAAATTTCTCAACACCGTTGACTCCCACGACACTACAACATGGTTCAACACAGGGAACGTCGACCAAAAGAGAACATAACACAAAACGAAATTAAACCTAAGTGAAAAAGATAACAACTTTCCTCTCAACCACTTAGATGAACCCAATTAACAAAACGTTATATTTAAATTTTAAGTTTGAATGTTATAATCCTTCGACCCCTCCAAAACCAATTATCACCACTATCACCCCTCTTCTTCACAACCTCCACCAAATTGTCATCTTCGATAATCATCCACATATTATCCACAAATCCCACCATATCTCTCCTTGTCTCCTTCTCCTTTCGCTCACCAGCCATTCCCTCATTCTCGTCAAACCCCTTTGTTTCCCACCCCATATACCACTCTCTTTCCTCATGAGATCCTCCCAACAACGCACTCAAGTAATAGATATTATTAACATAAATATAATTTTTGAATCATTATAAATTTATATAAAACCAAAAAACAATTTTTTTCTCGCCATATGGATTTTCCAAGACCACATCCATGTTAAAACTAAGAATGTTTATGGGATATCTATATTGGATAATCAATGGTATATTACAATTAGATAAGCATCTTTACTGGGAGAATTCTTTCATCATTTGTTCCATCGTCATGCCAATATTATAACTTATGATTGTTTTATTTCCTAATAATTATATATTACAACTTATGACTGATTTATTTCCTACGAATTATTTTAGGGTTAAAATTAAACTCATGATTTATAAATTTTTTAATATATATATGATATTTTGTTCATTATGTGGAGGATGGTTTAAGCCCTCTTATAGTCAAGAGTGAATATTATTGTATTCATTCCCTTAAATCTACATGCAATTTTATATGTTGAAGTAAGAAAGAGGAGGAACGTGTTTTTCATATTC
>LPNX010506625.1:3609-27036 GCA_001517045.1 Pseudotsuga menziesii | reverse complement strand
GGAAACATCCATTTGATTAATAAAAATAAAACTTTACAACAACAATGAATTCATGATTTGGATATGCATGCCTCCCACCAAAACTCTATATCATATGCCCTTAGCCACACACTCCGATCCTTTGTTGATATCAATCTATGTTCTCGTGTGTTTCATGGAAGAATCAATCAAGTGGTTATTGAGTCTCCATTGAAGAACCATGTGCATCCAAGGACGTGATCTTAAGCTTCCTCTCAATAATGAAGAGGTGAGTTTTGAGCTATTTTTGCTTTCTCTTCATTCTCTCAGCACTTGGTCGCTAGATAAATGGCATTTGTAGCTTAAGGAGGTGACTAGCTCGAAGCTAGGAATGAATACATATCGCAAAAATGATTAGAAGGTTCGAAAACTTTTCGCCTAGGGGTGGTATGATTGACCCCTTTGCGTTAGTGGGCCTAATGGTTAAGAACATGTGTTATCTCCTTGCAGGTCACAGGTTCAAAACCTATGGGGGGTAGGGTTGCTCATTGGCATGTTGTGACGAGGATCAAAGTGTAGGCAACCCCTCGGATAGAGGCTCACCTCAAAGGGCTTCGAGACGTCTCGGCCCCTGCTAAGTCACAAGTTATTGGTATATCTGTCTTGCAAGCTGTTGGATATACTCTTGGGAGGTTGTTGTTCCCATGGTTTAAAAAAAAACCATTAATCTAAAGTCCGTAGTCTTTATTTGTTTTACTAATTATGATTAAGAATACCTTATATTTATGTTCCCTTCATTAAAAATATAATATATCTATATAACATACTCTCTTCCTCTTTTATTGACTTTAATTATAATATTTCATATTATTATTATTAAACAAGAGCCATAAGGTGGCAAGAGGTGGCAATGTCCTCGACATTGTCATTAGCTATTGCTATAAGAGTGAAGTTGTAAAAAGAGAAATTAAAATAAACACACATACAAATGAGTTTAGATGCATAACAAACAAACAAAAACAATGTAGAAAATTGTTTAAATCTTTTACTTGATAAATTTAGATTGAGAATTATTTATTTATTTATTTATTTATTTACTTTATATAAATTTCATATTTATAATATTGTATACAAATAAGTCAAAACAATGTTTCTATATAATGTGTAAAATAGATTTAAAATGAGAATATTGTTTCTTGGAACCAGAAGACCAACTAGTGGATGTGTAGTGTTCTCCATCTTCTTTATCTAAATCTTCTTCCCTGTATTCTATTTATTTTGGATGAGTCCTATGGATTGAACCTCATTAATTTAGGGGACTTTCGAAACCCAAAGATTTGGATGGAAGAATTGTTCAAAACACAAATGAAGTGGATAGTGCATATGAATACTCATTCCAACAACAAGAAGCACTAGGTGGCTATGTCTTTGATATCAACACTATAGTGTTTTGAAACTTTAGACATATTGACCATTCCTAATAAGTTGCTTTGAAACTTAAAAACTATTAATAAAATACAAAAGTTATTTAATTAAAACTTTGAAAATTTATATTTAATTAAAACCATAAACACTATACAACTTAAAAAACCATAACTTAAAATAAATTATATCATTTTAAAATTAAACATTAATTTATTAAATTTTAATTAAAAATATATATACTCAATTATCAATACCAAATTCTAGTCAAATATGCTTGGTTAGCTTGAGGCAACACTTGGAGTCCATAGACATATCAACGCCAACCACCCAGGTGCTTGACCATGTAAACTTGATACACAACACACTTGATATAAAATAGATATCCAAATCCAAAATTAATAATATAAAATAGATATCCATTATTTTAAAGGATTTGGAGTATCGGCCAGATGTCTCAATTTGTTCATTAAAATTCAACGAAAATATGATCGGTATTTAAAAGTGAGATGTTTCATAATTTTAAAAAATTACCATTTATCATTTATATACTGAGATTTGCAACGTCTTGTAAGATAGAACATGCAGGAAATCTAAGTGGCGAAAGTCTTGTATGTGGATAAAACATGAAGGAAATCGTAGATGTTATAAAAAATTGGACACTTCTGTATAAGTTTAAGAGCCCGATAATAAAATTGTTCTTTCTTCAAGATATTATAAATGGTTTGAGGTGGATGCGGCATAGGAATTAATATAGACGGTTTAATATCTTCTTATTAAATAGTTATAATATAAAATGGTATTTAAGTTATTTTATGTTTAAAATATTTATTATATGTGAGATAGTTTTAATTTTAAAATCTTTTATAAAATATATTAGTTAATAATTATTATTATTATTTTAGGATTATAATTATAATTGTAGTTTATAATAACTGATTTATAATTATTAATATTTATAATACTTGATTATTCATTGAGTTAAACAAAGTTTGTAGTGTGAATAAAAAAAAATTTAGAATTATATGATGAAACTTAATGATTTTAGAATTAAGTAAAATAGATTTTTAGTAATTGTGTTGAAGAAAGATTGTAATATATAATATATATTTTTTTTGAATATATTTATTCATATTTTTTATGTTATAAAATTGTAATAATATTTTATATTTGATTTGTTTTAAAATCTAATTTTTTTATTTGGTATGGAAAATTAAATTGTTGATTATTATTAAATAACTTTAAAAATAACAATTTAAAATTAGTAAATACATGAATATTTTAATTAGTAAATATATCATTTTCTTATTGGGATTTACTATCCTCTCATGTACATTGATTTAGAACTTTGCCTCTATTGCTAACAAGGAAATATGCTAAATGCAAATTGCACAAATATATATGAGACAAGATCCAAAACCATTTAATTATTTATATAGGAAAATGATCATCTCAAAATTATCTAAAAATAATAAAATTTGGATCTTTTGTGACTACATTTTTCTTATTTTTTTTTCAAATTTAGTTAAACTTTTAAAATAGTTGTTGAAATTGAATATATGCCAATTTGTTAAAATTATAATAGGGTATTTCATGCAACATAATCTATTTATACATTCAAAAATGCAATTTATGATAACCCAAAAATATCCAAATAATATAACATCCACTTTAAATTACTTTTATATATTTATTTTAAATAATTGTTATATTTTATTTTTAAATTTATTTTAATTTTAATATTATTTATAATAAATATAAAATGGTAATAAAAATATTTTAATTATTTTATGCATATGGTATATAATGCAAATATATATACTTGATTAAATTTTGTTTAAATGACTAGTATATTAATTTATGACAAAATTAGATTTAAATAAGGTATTTGATAATAAAAATATAAATTATAAATATTTATTATATTGTAATCTATATATTTTAATTTATAAAATTCAATAAATTAAAATTTAACATAAATCTAATTTTATATATTTTAAATCCAACACTATATATATATTTTTTTAAACTGTGCAACATTTTATCAAAACTTTTTTAATTCTTTAATTTAAATGTTTCATCATCATTAAAATTATTTCATTATTATTTAACAAACATGTATTTTTATTAAGCTTTTATATTATTTAATTATTATTAACCAATATATTTTATAAAATATTTTAAAATTTAAAAAAAAAACCAAACTTAATAAATATTTTAAGATTATAAAATATTTTTAAAATAAATAACTCAAACCATTTATAATATCTTTTATTAACTAAAATATTTTAAAAATAAAATAACTCATACTATTTTTTATAATAATAAATATTTTGATAAAAAAATATTAGATCATCCTCTATTAACTAGTTTATCTCATCTAAACTCCAACCATTTATAATATCCTCTATTAATTCGTATGCGGCATCTACCTCAAACCCGGTAGAACGATGAAGCCTGCTGGAACAACTGGCAGATGGGACCTCCGAGGACTCTAAGTCCCATGCCCATGTGGATGATGGAGTTGAACGGAGTTGTCGGAGAGCATGCCGCTTGGGTTGCTCCAAATCCAAAAATTAATAATATAAAGGGGATATCCATTATTTTAAATACAAATTACGATTTATATACAAATTACGATTTATAGTTATAAAGAATTATATAAATATTTTATAATTAAAATGAATTTTGTAAATTTTATACATAAATCTTCTAACATTAAAAATTATTTCATGGCTATTTATTTAGTGAACTATTAAATAGAAAAATGTACATATATATTTCTACTTTTATGCACATTCTTAATTAAGTTTTTAATTTATTTGCATTTAATTAGTCTTTTAATTTATTTGCAAATAATATTGGGAATAATTATTATTATGTTTTTTTTTAACAGCTTGGTGAGAATTTTCATAATAATAATTTTGAACATATATTCTGCTACATAAGAAAAAACATAGTTGATATTTTGTGCAGTATATATATTTTCAATATTATGTTCCTGCAATTTCTAGTAATTTTTTTCTATTGTATATTACATTGTATATAACTATAATTTTTTATTTAAATATTATTTTTGTATTCAAAAAATATTTTTCAAATATCTTTCAATCTTTAAAAGAAAGCATTCTGCTCATATTAATTCTAACATTTGAAAATAATATAAACTAATAATAAGATCCCATATTATGTTTATAAGTGGAAAAGCACTTATCCTTGAACAATAACAATGTTGAGGTCACCCATAAACAATAACCTTTGAATTACATGTGACTTATCTTGTTCCATAATAAAGATCATAACATGCCAACGAGCATATCATAGAAACTATATATTTATCCAAAAATAAATAATTGTTGTAAATTTCAAAAAAAAGAACTTACATCACTACCAACCATCAAAAGAACTAGCTGAATTGGAACATCATAGTGGTTCCTAGCATGAAAATGCAATGTTGAAATGCTAGTAAAATATAATAAAGTAAATTATGCAAGTAAAATATAATAATAACAAGGTGCTCCACAGTGCAAATGTGGGACTAAAATGAACTTGCAGTTGGTGAAACAACCTCAGAAGGGGTTGCAACTAGCAATGTGAAGAACTGCAGCCTCTGTTTAGCTCTATCGAGCTCTTGATTGGCTTTGCATCTAGTGCCTAAATTGTGGCTCCCTCCATGTGACATCGCCTTAAGCCTTGAGGCTTAGGCTCCTAAACTATTCACCCTACGAGGTTATAAATAACTCATAGCATATCTCTTATGTCACATGAATCTCACAAGTTCAACATCTAAACATCGGGCTTCTTGGCATGAAATCTATTGCCATATGTTGGCTAAACTGGGCTGTCAAACTAGCTAAATGAAATATAGATGTAGAAAAGTAATAAAAGATACATATAATCAATTATATTCTTATACAAATACAAAGACTAATTTCAATTTTGAACTTGGAAGTTCAAATGCAACGTACCATGTCCTCATGACGATGCCTTTAAATATGCAACACACTACATAAATTAAAAAACCATGGGTATAATCAAGGCTTTGGGTCGAACCCATTTCACTCAACCTAATCAATTTGGAAAAATAAAAAAATATAAGCGCAAGGTGTCACAAACAATGTTAGTGTCGACCCCTCAACCTAATCAATTTGGAAAAATAAAAAAATATAAGTGAAGGTGTCACAAACAATGTCAGTGTCCACCCCATCTCACTCAACCTAATCAATTTGGAAAAATAAAAAAATATAAGTGAAGGCGTTACAAACAATGCCAATGTTATGCATGCATGACATTAAAACAAATGGCATGACAATGCCAATGTTACACCTGCATGACATTAAAACAAATGGCACGACATTGAAACAAATGGCACGAGGAAGAAACTCACAGTGAAAAATCAATATAGACTCGAGATTATGTACAAATAATCTGCTTTGTTGCTGTTACAGTTGCAATTTCTTCCGTTACATTGTGTCGTTGGCTACAATAAAACACCTAAACACCTAGCCTGGAGATATATGAATGAAGAAGCATATATAACACCTACGAGGCATATGAGACACCATGCAGATATGAGACACCTGGAGATATGAAACACGAAATGAAACATGAAGCAGCTAACACCTATGAGGCATATAAAACCCCATTCAGTTATGAGACACCCTGCAGCATATGAGACAAAAGCTCAGGTCCTTCCTCATGGATCAAGTAACTATATCCCCACTCATGAACATGCATTCCGCTTATAAATCCAGCAGCATAATACGGCTACTGATCGAGATTTATCTCACTCTATTTGGAAAAAACAACGGGAGCATAAGTGCTTACCATTTGCGATATCTAAGTTCTAGTCTGCAAAATTATATCAAATGGAAAGCTCAGCCATGGTTCAATGGTTTGCAGAGCTTTTAGGCCTAAGGCCTTTCGTATCTTCCTCCAACAAATTACAGTCGAGCTTCTCCAAGCATCCAGCAGGAAACCTCAACGCCCATTTTAAACTAATTTACAAAGTATAAATTACAGCTAGGCTTCTCCAAGCATCCAGCAGGTAAGGTCAAGGTCCATTTTAAACTAGTTTACAGAGTAAACCTCAGTAGTCAGTTAAGTATTATTTCAAGGTCCATTTTAAACTAGTTTACAAAGTAAACCTCGGTAGTCAGTAAAATGTTTTTTCTTATAGAAAACCAATTTAACTTAAACATTCTTGTTTTTTAAGAGGTATGGTTCAACCCAGAACTAACTCCTATCTGTTTAGTTAACATTAAACATTTATTTTCATAATTTTATTTTATGCATCTATTGATCCCTAATTCTATCATTTTAAAAGCCAATCAACCAAGGAGAAAGAAGAGGAATTCAGAGCAGAATATAATCAACACCCATTAGTGTTTGTTATTAGCCAAGATAACCGAGGAATGTAATATAATATCAATAAAACTGGAGCATGCCGAGGACTGTAATATAATATCAATAAAACTGGAGCATGTTGAGTCATTCTAGAATTCTTCATGCTCAAACTAAGCCTCAATCCATCCAATTCCCCAGTCGAACGGTCGAACGAACATTGTTGGAAATTTCAGTTTTCTGATCTATATTATATATTGAAAGCAATGGCTTGCCTCTTTCCTCTAAATTTGAGCCAGACGCGTCAACTTCAGTTTTCTAAGCTTTTCTTTCTATAGAATGCAAGGGATTCCCATTTTTCTCTAAGTTGGAATTAGACGCGTCAGAGTCATAAGCAATACCTTTGTCATATCCAATTTTCAATATGTCTGCAATTGGAAACGAACTTGAATGCCCTTCGACTTTATCTGTTTTCTTCAGAGATTTATCGGTACAGTCCACGTTGTTTTCATCATTTTCCTGCCTTTGATGTGTGAAGCTAGGGTTTCTGAAAAGAAAACATTTTGATGCATCATCTTCAGAACTGTCCAAAGACAATTCCTCCTCGAAATCATTCAAGATATCTTCGAGGCTACGATTAAGCCCCGGGAGATTGCTCTCATCGTCATCACCTATGTTACTAGAAACGTGACAGGACTATGTGTTTCTCCAGAAAAACGAGGTAGAAACGAAAATGAGACAAAAACCACGGTTTCTTAAGGCCGTTTTCGTTTCTAGAATGGAGAAATTGTTTCTTATTGTTTCTTACGTTTTAAACGATCCGTTTAGGACAATGATTTTAGAAGAAACGTTTTGCGGTTTTTCTTAGAATGTGGTCGGTTTCTGATCGTTTCTTGTGCGAGCTAGTGACTGGTGCGAGCTAGAGCTGGTGACTTGGTGGATGGTAAGTCAAATAAATTAAATGCTGAATTAATTTTCCGATGGAGTATTCTGGAGGGAAGCCTGCTCTCTGTCGCCCACCACCAGTCCTAAGTCTACTAAAACTTCTGTATCTCTGTAAATGCTAGTTTTTTCCTTTTATAGTTCAGTTTCAGACTTTAGTGGCTTAAATTGTTCATGCACTCCACTTTATAGCAGCCTGGGAGAGCGCTTGACTTTATAGCAGCCTGGGAGAGAAATCGTTGCTGTGAGAACAGTGAGGACGTGGAGCCACTAATAAGGAGAGAAACACTTTGTGATACTTGGAGAAGCCACTGCGCAAAGGAGAAGAGGCTCTGCTATTGTTCTCCATGTGCAGAGGATTTGCTTGTACTTACGACAATAGGATCTTGGTTACCATCAATTGCTTAGGCAAGTAGGGCCAGAGTTGCAAGGGCTGGTGCAATTTAACGTCCAGTTTAAAATAGCACTCAGGTATGCTGAAATGTTTCGCATTGTCCAGTTTAAGTCTTACTAAATAAAAAAATTTAGTTTTTGGAAATTTTGTGGTTGTTATTATGCACTCCTTTTCGGTGTTCGCCACTCAGGGAGAACATCGATTAGTTTGGTATTCAATCTCATTGGTTCTCTTTTTCTTAAGGGATCTCGTCTGGTGTTCATTTTTTTAGTTTTAACTCTGGTCTGTAAATAATTTGTTCTAGGCAAGGTTATTATTTCTTTGAAAGTTTTCACCATCTTTATGAGCTTTCAGAACCAGCTGTTAATATTTGATGCAAGTTAACTTTTATTCTCACAAATGTGAACGACCAATTACTTTCTGATACTTTGGCTAAAATGTCACAATTGACTTGTTTTTGTTGTTTCATGATGCCCAGTGTGTAAGTTTTTCAGGGAAATAATATAGCACTAGAATCCTTCCAAAAACAGGACTTTGTAGGGAAGTACTTTGAGTACCAGTCTTAAAAAAATCGCTCTATAGTGCCAATTCAGTAACATTTGTTTAATTGTGGGGGCAATTATTTTCGTTCTTTTTGTGTTTGATGGTTGGATTGATAAGGCCAAAAATCAGTTCTTTTCCTATGGTTTCCATTTTCCAGTGAGAAACTGCAACATCATAGAAACACCTTCAGTAGTCAGGCATATGATAAAATGTTGATGCCGGTAACATATTTTAAAGATTCGCCTTTAAGTTTTTAGTACAACATTCTCTGAGAGTATAGTACACTGGTATTGAGTATTTACAAAGTGTATAAAGAAAAAAACATAGAGGTAAAACAAACAAACAAAATATTATGCTTAAATTCTCACATTGTATTTGAAACCGTTGAATGAATAGAAACATATGCAACGATTTTTTGTCTGCGCCAAAAAAAAATTGTCTTTTCTGAGACAGAGATGGTAGTAGGTGCTTTTCTGTTTCAAAAATATGAAAAAATTATGAACCAAATTGTCTAAAATTTAGTATAGACTGATGGAAAGCAAAGTTATTTTGCTAGAAGAAGCCATTTTCTTTTTCTTTTTGGGGGGAAATTGAAAATGTTGTTGCAAAGATACTGGACAGTTATGTGTTCAGTGAAAGAGTTACTTTGCCCTAACATAATCAACAATTCATATTTAGTAAGATCATTATATTCCAGGTTTGGAACAAGCAGTTGAGCAAATGTAATGGTTGTTTGTAGTGGAAAATAATATGAGTAATGAAGTTGATATTTGTTAGATGTTTTGTTTTTATGAAAGCCATTGGAGCTCGAGAGTGAATCAATTTTAAAAAATAGCATTGCGATTTGGAAAATAATATGAGTAATGATGTTGATATTTGTTAGATGTTTTGTTTTTCTGAAAGCCATTGGAGCTCGAGAGTGAATCAATCTTAAAAAATAGCATTGCGATCTAGTTTTTAAAGGAATGTTGTTTTTTTTAATACAAGACAAATCAGTGTTCAATTTTTATTTTTATTTTGTTTGCTACAAACTAGATTGTAAGTTTTTTATGCATTGCATGAAGCAATTACAGTGACAATTTCAATAAGAAGATACAATTTATGAATTCCATTTATCACTGATTGGGTCTTCTATAAACTTAAATTTAAGTTGGTATAGGACAAAATATATTTGTTAATTATAACTGAATATATGCCAAAACTTTCGTTTTTGTTATTTTTCTCTCTCCTCGTTTCTTTGAATGTAAAACCTCAAATTTTCATTTCTCGTAACGTTCCCCTTTCTCATTCTGTTTCTCACTGAACTCGTTTCTGGTAACATAGGTCATCGCTGCTCTGTTGTTCAAGGAAGGAATCCAAGTCAAAGTCATCTGAGGCTGAAGCCATGATCAATCAATATTTTTTCACAGAAAGTTTTGTCATTTATTTACTGAATTGCTTGCATTTTTCTGGTTTGTGGTCTCTAAACAAGATTTAGTAGCACAATTCTGAATTTGAAGCCAAATTTGGTGTCTTTTTTCCAAATTTGAACCCTTTGCCTTTGCTACCACCCCTGCAATCCGTCTTCTCTCATACTCGAAAGGGTTCCATGTCTCCTATTAATCCTCTTTATCCTACACGGAAGCCAACTGTAACTTGAATAGCATACATACACATTATTTACATTTAGAGTTCAAAGGTGGTTTCCAACTGAATTGGCATTAAATGAGTTTTAACTGAGTTAAAATAGATTATTTGCCTCAGAACTGCTATAAACAAGGACCCGATTGCCCATTATTCTTCTCTATTTCATGCATCCACTTACCATTTCTCTGGAAGATGAAGACCAAACTAGACGCTTGTCAAAGTCTCCTATGGGAACTGCGCAGCTTCTTCCATCATGCCAGTAAATGAAGTGATTAACTGCTTCACTCACTGGCCTTCCTTCCCTCTTCTTGGTTTGCAGGTAAAGAGCAAGCAAGGAACTGATGGAAGAATATTGTGAGCCCTAGAACCACCCTACCACCCTAAGAAAAAGAGATCTAAACCTATGGACCTGTCAAACACCAATCTCTGAAATTCCTGCTGCTCATAACCTTTTTCCCTCTTATCACTGCCAAATCATCATTGTATATTGATATGTCGTTTCACTTCTATAAACTGCTCATGTACATCCTCATACACAATCGCTAAACAAGTAGTTCTACTATGCTTGCATGCATCTTCATAGCAGTGTCATTGTCATAGGATATGCGTCGTCGTCATAAAGTGTAGGAGTGTATTTAGATCATATTGGAGAGGTGTGTATCATCAAAGTGCAGCATGCATCATCAAGTATAGGAGTGCATCATCAAATAATGTATCACAACTTCTCACTTCATTGTACACACTCACACTTGTATACTACTATATTATTGTACATACACATTTACATCATTGTTTGTCCATACACTTGTACTCTTCATTGTATGTACATCACTTGTACATGCCAACATAACTTTATTGAGTATTGTGGAGGAATGTACACTTTCCAGTGATGTGGATAACCTATGGTAAAGAAAGCAGCAAACAACTCAGATTGTTTTCTAACTGAGGAGACTCGGGTTTGTCAAAGGGGGGAAGCAGAAACAAAAGACTCAAGCTGATAAACTTGGGACTATTGAAGGATCTCAGGAAATCAGGTCTGTAATAACCTTGCAAAGAGGTATGTTTTATTCTTCCCAAAAATGCGGGCTGTTCTTCCCTTGAAAAACTCGGGTTGTCACAAGCTTCAAACCCAAAAAAATATATTTGTGAAAGAGGAATTCAGATCTGCAATTCTCTGCTATTGTGTATCCCACTAAATTTTCCTCATACTAGCGAATTAACTCAATCCAAAATCTACAAAAACAGTGCATTTATCTCTAGTTCGACAATGACAAAGGTTGGTGTATTTATACACTTATCCAAGCATTGAGAGTGAGAGGATGGGGCCTACTTTATGAGGGGTAAGTGATTTATTAATTTTACTTTTGTTTTAACATTTAAATGTTTAAATATTTTAATTTTAAAAAAAAAACTTTAAGTCTAAAAAGAGGTCAACCTCAAATGAGGGTTGTCATTTTAATGATTTAACTTTTGTTATTACTTTAACTTAATGTGGAGACTTAGTATGGTTGCATGCTTTCAAAGGTGGGTTAAAGGTAACTCATTAATTAAGTTTTAATTATTTTTAATCTGTTTTATCGCACACTTAGTTAAGGATTTAACAGTCAATTCATCAATTTTAATTAAAAGGGTTGTCAACGTTCTCTTCCATGGGTGTTTCATGATTAAAAACATTCACAAGGGAGTCCATTTTAAGTTAAGGGATAATTTTTACTTCAACCAACAACAGTTTGATGGACTTGTGGGTTTAAGGGTCATAAAATAAGGGCTTCAAGTGTTAATGTAAAGGTGCAATAGGAATCAATGCAACATTAGGCATAATTAATGATTTAAGGGCAAGGCATACAACATAGGGTAGATTGTAATCTTAGGGACCAAAGGTAAGAGTTCTAAGGCGTTTTGTTAGGTCAACAAAGTTACCACATGATTCATAACTTCTCTTAGGGTACCAAGACCTTATTAAAACACAAATGACCACTGAAAGGGTCATTTGGACTCTTGCAACTTCTTCAACCCACCAAGGACACTTTCTAACGCTACTAGGGCATAGATTGTGGTACCGGGGAACCATAGAGATATCTCAGGTGTACTTAAACACTATAAAGGGTGTTCAAGGATTTTGTCATTGTCAAAAGGGATCCAAGGGATTCGGACTTGGGATTGGACAAGATTAAAAGGTCTCCTTTGACACTAACAACTACTTAGACCACAGGGGCTCCTCAAAGGGAACCAAGACCCACTGACACACACCTGTTGGAATCAATGACAATTTAGTCAACAATATCCCCCTTTTTCATTGATGAAAACCTCAAATCTCTCCCTTAGAATGAGCTTCATTTGTCACAAATATCCCCCTTAGAGAAGGATTCCTTTACCTTCCTTGTTCATATTTTTCTCCCCCTTTGGAATCAATGGAAAAGGGTATTCCTTGTAGTATTACTTCTCCCCCTGTCATGCTGATGTGTTGTTGAAGATGGATCAATTCAATTCAGAGATAGTATGACTCCCAATTTTTCTTGGAGGTACTCAAAAGTATCTCTTGGGAGAGGCTTAGTAAAGATGTTTGCAATCTGTTCTTTTGTCCCGATATATTCCATCTTGATATTCTTTTATGTGACTTGTTCTCAAAGAAAGTGAAACTTGATTGAAATGCGTTTGATCTTGGAGTACCTAACTGTATTCTTGGAGATATTGATGGCACTGGTATTGTCACATAGAATTAGAATCGACTCATCACATTTCATGTGTATGTCTTGCAGGTTTTTCTTCATCCAAATAATTTGAGTACAAGTTGTTGCTGCTATATATTATGCTTCTATGGTTGATAAGGACACTAAAGACTGTGTTTTTCTTGACCAAGATACTAGACAATTTCTCAGGAAGAATGTTGTTCCACAGGTGCTTCTTTTATTGTCAACACATCCTGCTCCATATGTGTCTGATTAACCTATCAATGTTAGTTCATTTCCTTTTGGATAACAAAGTCCATATTCCATAGTTCCTTTTAGATATTTGAAGATCTTTTTAACTGCTATAATGCGATTTCTTTTGGATCGGCTTGAAATATTGCAACTTGTTTGATGGCTTGCGTCACATCTAGTATTGAGGCCATTACATATAGAAGAATACCAAGCATTGATCTATAGAGCCTTTGATCAACTTCTTTAGATTAATCTTCCTTTCTTAGCTTACAACCGGTGATCATAGGATTACTCACAGGTTTACAATCTTCCATCTAGAATTTATTTAACATTTCCTTGATGTATTTCATCTAATCAATAAAAATGCCTTATGTTCTTTGAGATATATGAAGTCTCAAGAAGAAGGTTAATTCACCAAGCAATGGAATTTCAAACTCTTTCTGGATGTCCTTAGCAAATTTTTGACTCAGTGAATCATCATCACTTCCAAAGATGATATCATCAACATATACTTCAATGATGAGTATGCAATCGTCGTCCTGTTTGATGTACAAATTTCTATCTGCACTTCCCCTCTTAAAGTTTTGTTGATGCAAGTACATGTACAATCTAGAGTACCAAGCTCTAGGATATTCCTTTATCCCATATTAATCCCTTTTGATTCTGCATACATAGTCCTCGTTTTCTGAAAGTTGAAATCCTTCTGGTTCTTCGATGTAGAATTATTCTTCTAATTCTTGTTGGAATATTGGACAATACTAAGAGGGGGGTGAATCAGTATTGATAAATTTCAACAATTTAAACCACTTTTAATTTATTCATTAACACATAAGAGAAAACTGAACACACACAACAAAAATTTATCGTGGAAGCCCGATTGGGTAAACCACCAATACTTCCTATTACTACAAATTGTATTTACAAATAGTTTTTGGCTGCTGCTACAGACAAGGATATTACTACACCCTATTTACCAACAACTACTGGAAGGAGGCTACGACCCCTTGGTTTTATCAGTTTCTACTAAAAGGATGCTACTACACCCTATTTACCATCTACTACTACGACCTCCTAGAAATCATGTTGCTTGCCCTAGTGCCCCCTACCACCTTGATATATTTTATTTTATTTCTAGATATTATTTATGTTATTTGTCACTAGCTTTCTTTGGTCTATGTCTTCTGTTATTGCTGCATGGATATGGATCACAGAGACACTTTTCTTCTCATTCAAACTTCTATTTAAATACCCTTAACATATCTTTCCAGCAGCATACTCTTTCAACAAACACGACCTTTCAATCTGGAACATGTATTTTCATCAAACACGCCCTTCCATTAGCTTACTATGTTTAACTTTTATCAATCACGTCTTTTCTAACTGAACTGATTAATTGTGTTTATAACTCGGTCATTTAAATTAAACAATCATGCCCTTTTATTTTAATTATTCCTTCTGTACATTATTTCCTATGTTTTAATCAATCCTCTGGGTTGTTGACATTATGGATACATTATGCATGCATATTACATACATCTGAGCGTGCATATTTATTAACACTGCATAGGAATATTTCATCTCTGTGCAAACACCTTTTATCAATGTATCAGCGCATCGATCGATTGTATCAACAACATTGTCACCTTTTCTCGGTGTATTGGTGTATTAGCGCATTGGTTGATTGTATCGGCAACATTGTCTAAGTCATACCAACTGTATCGGCTACCTTATCCACTCTCTTCTGATTTCAGGGTATGTGATCGTTTCGACAAAAAAATCCAAGTTGACCCGAACACTGGGAAACCTTTGTTCTCGACAATTTTTTCTCAACCCCTCCAATAGTTTCGGCGCCAACTCGCGAGTCACCTCAAACGATGTTGACAGATTTCTTTCAGTTGTGTCAAAACAATATTTTCCCATCCTCTCCGACAGTTTCGGCGATACTGAATGAGTTTCTCCAACATGGATGATTCAGCCGACCATTTCGTACCGACTGTATGAGTTATGCCGACATGGATGATTCAGCTGACCATTTCGGAGAGACTTAGTTAATTTCCAAAATTGTCATAGTGTTCCATAATGATGTCACACCGCAACAATGACTTCCTATTAGCACCAAAACACCATCATGTGGTTTCCTATCCTCATCACACATGCCACATCATCACTTTCTTTGACATTAATGAGCTTCTTTGAGATCAATGACAACTAAACTCAACATTCTCCCCATTTGGCATTGATGGAAACAACTCCTTAATTTTCTCCCCCTTTGGCATTGATGGAAACAACTCCTTAATTTTCTCCCCCTTTGACATTAATGGAAAAGGCTTCCTTCTGACAACTCCCCCTGACAACATATCTCCCCCTGAGATTATGCATCTACTTTAACAACTGTCGTAAGGATATTATGCCTCTACTTCAGCAATATGTTCTTTTGTGCCAACATACTCTAGCTTAACAGTCTTCTGAGATACTTTCTCTCTTAGGAAGTGATACTTTATTTGTATATGCTTTGTGTTGGAGTGCATGACAAGATTTTTTGACATATTTATGGCACTAGTATTATCACAATTTATTACTATTGGGTGTGCATACTTCACAAGTAAGTATTATAGTGTTTTCTTCATCTAACTGGCTTGAGTGCAACATGCCGCAATAGAAATGTATTCAGCTTCAATTGTGGAGAGTGAGATAGAGGATTGTTTTTTGCTTGACCAAGATACCAAACAATTTCCCAAGAATAATGTTGCTCCACTGGTGCTTTTTTGATCATCAACACTTCCATCCCAATCCACATCAGTAAACGCTTTCAAGATGAAGTCCTGAATTTTTGGGTACCACAATCCATGCTCCATAGTACCTTTCAAATATTTGAAGATTATTTTTACTGTTGTTACATGTGTTTCTTTGGGGCTTGACTGGAACCTAGCAACCAAACCTACAGCTTGCATTACATCTGGTCTTGTAGATGTCACATATAGTAGGCTTCCTATCATGGATCTATACATGGTATGATCCAATTCCAAAGACTCATCGTCCTTACTTAACTTACAACCTGTGATCATAGGATTACTAACAGGCTTGGAATATTCCATCTTAAATCTTTTAAGCGTGTCTTTAAGGTACTTGGTTTGAGAGATAAAAATTTCTTTGTTTGTTTGATAAACTTGTAATCCTAAAAAAAATGTTAATTCACCCAACATTGACATTTTGAATTCCTTCATCATTTCAGAAGCAAGGTTTACACTTAGTATTTGTAAATTGTTTCCAAATATGATGTCATCTACATAAACAACAACAATGATCATATTTTCATCTTCGATTTTTAAGTAGAGATTACTTTCAGTGGCCCCTCTCTTAAAACCTTGTTGTTTTAAGTTTTTGTCCAGCCTTGAAAACCATGCTCTTGGAGCTTGTTTGAGGCCATAGAGTGCCTTTCTCAATTTACAAACATAGTCTAAGTTTTCTAATAAGAGAAAACATTCAGGTTGTTCAATATAAACCTCTTCTTCTAGTATTCCATTCAGAAAGGAAAACTTGACATCCATATGATATACTTTAAAAATTTTATGGCATGAAAGTGCTAAGAACATTTTGATTGCTTCAAGTCTTGCTATAGGGGCATAAGTTTCTTCAAAATCAATCTCTTCCACTTGAGCATACCCTTTACATACTAATCTTTCCTTGTTTCTTATCACTTGACCATCTTGATTGATTTTGTTCTTGAAAACCCATTTGGTCCCTATAATATTCTTGTCTTTGGGTCTTGGAACAATTTCCCAGGTTTCATTTCTCTAAATATGATCCAATTCTTCATTCATGGCTTTGATCCATTCATCATTTTTGTTTGCTTCTGTAAAATTATTAGGTTCCACTACTGAGAGTAGGGCTAGTTCATTAAATAATAATTGTCTCCTTGTACTGACCCCAACATCTTTGCCACCTATGATCTGCGTCTCAGGGTGATCCTTTTGTACTCTTCTAGATGGGGTTTTTGTATCAGATCTTGGAGAATATTCTTCACTTTCTTGTGTGTCTTCTTCCTCTCTTTCTTATTCATCATGAATACTTTCATCCTTTTGCAAGTCCTTCTCTTATTCATTATTTGTATTTTCATCACCATCGTGACTTCTTATTCTTCTTGGTTTTATGTCATCTATTCTTACATCTGCACTTTCTATGATATTGCGTAATCTTTTTTTGTAACACCTGTAAAATTGAGCACAAATATTTGTGGGCCAACACAAACTCACAAAATAGATGATACAATTTTACTCAGAAATTGAAGAATGAAACAGTGCAAAAATGCTTGCACTGTGAAATCTTTCATTAATCAAAAGTAATTAGATAATTAATTACAATGAAGTACAATGGCTAAATAGCCTCATGCAATTCAAATCCATGTGAGGAAATTCGAATTGGCTTGACTCTACTTGATTGAATGGTTAACTGACCTTGTCTAAATCATTATCGTAGTTCATTAGAGTTCAAAATCACAACTCAACTGTCTAATTCAGTGTTAACTCGTCTAAATGATTGAGGTAGGTGAGTAAATATCCCTCACCTGCATGCAACCATGCAAACATAGCGCTAACTGAGTAGGACTGAGTGTAATCGACTAGAACTAAATGTAATTAACTTCTAGCTTAGCTTGACTAGTCACCAACTGAACTAAATGGATGGAGGTTGGTGTTGGCACTGCCAGTGGCTCCTAATTTGTAGGGATTTCTCTAGGAGGCTCCTAAACTGATGCATGCAAGTACAATCAGCGGCAGTTGTCCTCAATTAGTGCTCCCCACACTTTAGTAATTGGTGCATGTGCCCTGATTAGGCCAAGTGGACCCAATGGTGCTAGTGACTAAAAATAGACTGAAAGGACTCCCGATTTAGACATGACTCCTGATTTAGACATCAATTACCAAATTGTACGAGGGAGGATTATAATCCTAACACCCCCCTAAATGCTATCTTGGAAAATTTGTGGACCCTAGTAACTAAGACCATAGGTCACCCATTACATCAAGTAAAGTAACTTCTCAATACAAGGAGCTGGGTAAAAACCACATGGGAAAAAATCCCCCCCTCTAACTAAGCAGATAGAATCAGGATTCAAGTTTGAAAAACCTGAAAATATGTTGTTGCATTTTTTGTGAAGTAGCGAAGCAGCATGCATGATGTTCCGTGCACAGGAATCCTGGGGCCTGGCATGTAGACTTATCCATCTTCTCCAAAAATGATGATGGAAGGAAGGATGAATGTAACCTTTGCCTCTTTTTGGATGAAGAGGTGTATGATCCGCTCTTTTCTTCTGAAGGAAGTGTCACTGATCATACCTTGCCATGTAGCATCTTACAGGAAATTTGTTGCATCTCTCTGAAGGAGGTAAGATTGCATGACATAGTGCAAGGTTCTTTGTCTTCCGAGTGTCAGATGGATTTCTAGTCATCTTCCTAGCTTCCCACTTGGGATTAGTGATTGGATTTGGATCTGAATCACCCTGAATCTTAATCTCATAAACTGATACATTTGGTTCTACAATACTATTGGAAACTGGAAAATAAGTAGATGGAATGTTTATACCTTCTTTTTCAATTGGTTGCTGAGAGTGCACTGGTTCTGAAAATGGCATGAAGTGTGAGAACGCATATGCCTTGGAGGCATGATTTGCAGCACCCTTCACTATGATGTTCCCAGTAGAGATATATGTGATCTTCACTAAGTCAGGACCATATATGACTCGCTTTGGAGAGCCAATATGAGTCATCTGGTATACAGATAACAAATTTGTAGCTAAGGAGGGCACAACATAAAGCGCATCTTTGAACTTTCCATGTTCAAGCTTGATAGAACCCTTCCCTTTGGGTTGAATTTTACTGTTATTTCCCATCTGAATACTAGGACCAACAAAATATTGCAAGGAAGAGAATGATTCTATGGATGCAATCATTTCATTGGAAGCTCCATAATCAATGAGGAAGGAATGTGTTGTTGAACATCTAGTCTTCAATGCATGGCATGTCTCTTCATGTTCTTTAGTTTCTTCTCTATGGTCATCCTTCCTTGCGGTATCAGGTATAGTAATGTTATGTTTCTTCAGAATAAGAGTCATCTCATCAATGGTTCTTATCATACATGATCTTTCTGGATGAAATCCCCTTCCACAGTAAGAACAGAGGGTCTTTCCTTTGCCATTCTTATTGCTTCTCTTCAAACCTGAAGGCTCATTTGACTGCTCTTTCTCCACAGGAGACTCGTCCTTTTGCTTCCCTTTATCATTCGCTACCTTAGGTCCTCCAACAACCAGTGCTTGATCTTTGGAAGATCAAATGATCCCCATCTGGATCAACTTGTCATGCTCCTGGGTGAGAGATTCAATGAAGGATTTAAGAGTAGGAATCCTCCAATTTGGAGTAGTAAGCTTTACAGAATGAAAGGTTGATACAAATATTGAATAGTTTGCAGCAATTTTTGAGAGAATGGAAAGGATGAGCTGATCATCCTCCTTCTCAACCTTGCACAACTTCAACTGGAACACTAGATTCTTGAATTTGGTGAAGAATTCATTTAGTGTTTCGAAATTGGCTGGATGAAGAGAAATCAGCTCATTCTCCAGCTGGTAGATCCTAAGGTCATCCTGCTTATCAAATAAGGAAGCAAGATTATCCCAAACCTGCTTGGGAGTCTTCAGTCCATTGATGTGGAAGAGAAGATCTTGAGAGATTGAGAGCCACAACCATCCATATACTTCATCAATCCTATTCCAGTACTTTTCTTTGTGAACATAATGAATTGGCTCTTCCTATGTCGCCATTGTAAGTCTGAAGAGCCTTTTGGAGTGAAGTTGCATCTCCATGTCCTTCTTCCACTGGTGGTAGTTGAAAGGAGTGAGAGGATCCATTGGAGGAGCCATTTAGAATGCAGAGAAGGAGACTGAGCTACTGTAGTGAATGCAGTGAAGGAGACTGAGCTGCTTGTAGCGAATGCAGTGAAGGAGACTGATAAACTTGTAAATAACACAATCAAATAGACAAAGTAAGGTCCACAGTCTGCACTTTTGGAATTTCTTTCACACACAGCATAGTTGATCAAGAAAGCTTGATCAACAATTCCTTTACTTTGGATATTCAGTGGTAAATTGTCCACTTCTAGTGCATTACTGGGAGCAATTTTGCTCAAAAAAAATTTTGATCCAAGTATGGATCTATAGTCGGAGAAGTGCCTTGTCCTACCAAGGCTCTGATACCATGTAAAATTGAGCACAAATATATGTGGACCAACACACAATTGACAAAATAGATCATACAATTTTACTCAGAAATTAAAGAATGAAACAGTGCAAAAATGCTTGCAACTGTGAAAGCTTTCATTAATCAAAAGTAATTAGATAATTAATTACAATGAAGTACAATGGATAAATAGCCTCATGCAATTTGAATCCATGTAAGGAAATTTGAATTGGTTTGACTCTACTTGACTGAATGGTTAACTGACCTTGTCTAAATCATTATCGGAGTTCAAAATCACAACTCAAGTGTCTAATTCAGTGTTAACTAGTCTAACTAATTGAGGTAGGTGAGTAAATGCACCTCACCTGCATGCATCCATGCAAACCTAGCGCTAACTGAGTAGGACTGAGTGTAATAGACTAGAACTGAATGTAACTGACTCCTAACTTAGCTTGACTACTCACCAACTGAACTCAACTGATGGAGGTTGGTGTCAACACTCCCAATGGCTCCTAATTTGTAGAGATTTCTCTAGGAGGATCATAAACTGATGCATGCAAGTGCAATCAGTGGCATTTGGCCTCAATTAGTGCTCCCCACACTTTAGTAACTGGTGCATGTGGCCCAATTAGGCTAAGTGGACCCAATGGTGCTAGTGACTAAAAATAGACTGAAAGGACTCCCGATTTAGACATGACTCCTAATTTAGAGATAAATGACCAAATTGGACAAGGGAGGATTATAATCCTAACAACACCTATACGCCTTCTTGGTGGATGAATATCCTAAAAATATTCCTTCATCGTTCCTAGAATCAAACTTTCCAAGATCATCCTTGGTTCTTTTAATGTAGCTCCCAAATACTTTGAAATATTTGACTGAGGCTGGTCTTCCATACCATAGTTCATAAGGATTCTTATCCTTATTCACTCTGAGTTGTCCTCTATTATATATAGTTGTGTATATTGCTTCTTTCCAATATGCATCTGACAGCTTTGCTTCATTAAGCATTGTTTTGGAAGCTTCTAGGACTGTTCTATTTTTCCTTTAAACAACACCATTATGATGAGGAGTCTTTGTAGCTGAAAATTGTCTTTTAATCCCATGTATCTCACAAAATTCATTGAATTCGTTAGAGGTAAACTCTCCCCCATTGTCTTATGTAAGACACTTGATTTTCTGATTTGCCTCATTTTAAACCATTGCTTTGAAAATTTTGAACTTTTCAAAAGCTTCTAATTTTTCTTTGAGAAAGTTACCCAAGTCATCCCTATGTAATCATCAATGATCAACATAAAATAACATTCCCCTTGCATAATTTTAGTCCTTGTTGGTCCACAAAGATCAGTGTGAATTATTTCCAGAGGATGTGAGGTCATATGTTCTTTTCTTTTGAAACTGGCTTTAGTTTGCTTCCCATGTTGACAATGTCTACAAAGTGAGTTTAGAGGTTTCACAATTTTAGGAAAGTATCTCACAGATTCCTTCTTACTTACCTTGACAAGATTATTAAAGTTTAAGTGTCCCATCCTTCTTTGCCATAACCAACTTTCATCAACCATACTCAAGTGGCATTGATTTTCATTTTCTACTATGTATACATTGTTTGAATTTCTTACAACAGTGCCAACAATTCTTCTTGAGTCCTTTTTTCTGATTTCATATTTCTTAGACTCAAAAATACAGGTGTGCCCTTGGTCACATGTTTGACTTACATTGAGGATATTAGGCTTAAGTTTTTCTACTAATAACACATTTTCTTCTTTGATCGTACTATTGATAACAGTTGTACCTTTGCCAAATATTTTGGAAGACTTATTGTCTCCAAATGTGACTCTACCCTTATTATCTTTTAATTTTATGAACATGGTTGGATCACCTGTCATATGTTTTGAAGACCCATTGTCTATATGCCATAGATATTGTTTCTTTGTTTCGCATAGGGAAATTATGGATCTCTCATTTTCTTCCTTTTTCTTCCAATCCTTCTTTTGTTTTTTGTCTTGAAACTTACTTGCAACAATCTTCTTCGTAGGAGTCATCAGTTTAAAATTTCTTGCCATATGTCCATAGTTATTACATTTGTAACACTCTAGGTCATATCTTTGAAGAAGTGTAAAGCGGTTATGATTTCTTCCTTTTGGTCTGTCACTAGGTGAATTCTTCTTGTATTCTCGAAACTTTCTAAGGGCTCTGCAATTTAACGCTTTGTGACCGAAGTTATTAAAAGCATAATAGTGACCCAAAACAATATGCTGATATATATTTGTCATTGATATTTTGGACACTTCATTTCTTTTGTTTTTTTCATAGGAGGATGGACCAGATTTCTTTCTTTCTTCCTTTTTCACGGAACTTTTGAGTACATCAACATAGCTTCTTTTATTTCCACATTGGTCAATGAAAGAGGAATATTCTGCCTTCTTTTCTTTGTCATATCCTAGACCATATTTATCACTTGATGGTCTTTGGCTACTTAAGATATCATCTAAGAACTTTGAGTTGTTCTCAAAATTTGATTTGATAGCTTCTTCAACAAGCCTTTTCTTAAGTTGCACGATCTCTTCTTCAAACCTTTAATAAACTTCTATTCTTATTTTGAGCTGAAAATTTAGGTCCTCTTCAATCTTTTTGGCCTCAAGGAGCTGAGTTTCCAACTCGCTAATGACATGGTTTAACTATATTTTATTTCTCCTGCATTTTTCAAGTTCTTCAAGAGCACTAATGAGTTCAACTTTTAAGTCTACTATGTATTCCTCATCTGATTCACCATTCTGAGCTTGAGTATCAATTCCCGTGAATATAATTTATGTTTCTTCATCTCCACTTGTATCTTCATCTTCACTATCTTCCATTGTGTAAAAAAAATTCTTTTGTTTCCCTTTTTACCCTTTTTGAACTTCTTTGAGACTTATCTCTTATCATTGTCATCTTGTTTAGAGTAAGGACATTTTGATGCTGTTGGTAATAACAAGGACATTTTGATGCTGTTGGTAATAACTCCCGATTGATATTATTCCCTTACCAAAGCAAATATTTATACATTAAAATT